>APFE030401874.1:48778-61016 GCA_000404065.3 Pinus taeda | reverse complement strand
AATATATTGGGTATAAATTTCATTTCTATTACCTATATGGTGCGCGCACACATATAACTGTGCTGATAAAGTAAATGTGAGATAAGGTATATGTTAATGTGAAGTTAACTAACAATTGTAAGAATACAAGTAAGATACGCGGGGTAACTTGGGAAAATAGCACAGATCGTTGCCCTAGAAGTGCAAAAGCATCTCAACCCCTGGTTAGGGTTGTGCAAAAGGAAATCCAAACAGATTATGAAGGTCTCACAAGGCAGGGCAGTGTGAAAAGTGACCTGCGCGAAGGTAAGCACAGTTGGACAAAATCAACCCCTCAAACATGTCCAAGGTGTGGAAACTTGGTTCCAGGATCCCCCCATACATCTTTGGCTGAGACTTCAGTCCATGAACTGTCGCCTAATGCCGAAAAGGCTAGTAGTGTAGGGATTCTTTTGGCTAATTAAATCCAAATGTGGGTCAAGCCCCCTCAAGCCAATAGAGACCCTACCAATCTATATCAAAACTATATTCAGTGCATTATCATTCAAGTGAGAATACCCTTCAGTTGTCCTCAATGTATTATTATCATCTAGGTTTTTTCAAAAGATTTGTGGGATGTATTTTCTCATTACTTTCCTTGTGATGTGAACCTTGGAATTTATGTAGTCATTTCTCTATGAAATAATTCCTCTCTATCTCTACTAGCACATCTTTGTGTGTATCATTAAATTTCATGACCAATTAATTGAGTCCTTAAGCTCGTTGGACATTGCTGCATGATACTCCTAGACATTCTCTTTGTATGTAGTAGTAAGAATCTCTCCCATTGTCCATGCATCATTATCATCGAATTCTTCTTATCGAGGTCTACTTTGGGGATCTATCCATGATGTTGAAACCCTAAATCCATAAGGAGATCAATTTCATTTTTTGGACATGTCACATGACAACAAAAGAAAGCATAAGAATGATTTTCCAGTAAGAGTGCTATTGTTGCCGCCTATTTTCATGAATAGCAGAACAAAGGAAAACTACTAGATTAGATTATATTCATGATAAATATGAATTTGATATCAACAATTAGATGTTGTGATGTATGTGTCTATCTAAGTCATGGGATTTTTATTATTTGATAGGTATGGTGTGGTTGTTGTATTGAAATCAACTCTTCATATGGTGTGATGGTTGTATGAAGAGTTGAGTGTTGTTGTATGATTTGGAGAGCCTATAATGGATGTATATTTATGTTAACCTGTATTAACTCATTTAGAGGATCCATGTTTGGTCTCCTCTCTCATACCTATAATGCCCTTAACTATCCACTATTTCGACCTATTTTTCCTCAAATCCATTTACTATTTTCCTATCTTTTATAAGCATATGCCTTTTAGCCTTCTTATGTCTATATGAGGTAAACTATATTTCAAAACACAATTTCTATGTTTTCTTATAGTATAAATAACATTATTTTATGTTTTGTAATCTCTAATTCCTTGGATTGGCTCACATATATCTTTAGAATTTTACTCCTACTTATTCGGTACCATCTCAGCAATCCAGTCCTAGTGCAACTTTGCAAATTGCTACTTGCATTCCCCACTGATATGGAACCAACATAGCATTCTGGTACTCATGTTCCTATTTCTCTTACACCAATACTCGTAATCCGGTACTTAGATCCTCATCTGACACTCATGCACCCCTCTGGCACTTGATCAATGGCCTGTGTTTTTGGCTACTGGATTCACCATGCTTATGCACCCATTTGACACTAACAACAACACTATGTGATTCCGGCACCAAGTCTCATTTCCAAAACTTGTGATTGAACGGACGGTCTTCGATGAGGCCAAGATAATTGTTGAAGGCATCTTCTTTACATAGAAAATTGAGAATTTTCTTCCTTGTCATGGACTTTGTTTCATGAGGATGAACTCAAATATGTAATTTAAGTTCAACTGTAAATATTTGGTGTTATCTTATATAAATTTGATTGTAACAACCATTTTCTCTATAAGAGAAAGACCTATAGATGAAAATTAGTTAGATTAGAGTTGGAGATAGTCAGAGAGTTAGAAAAAGTGAGTTAATAGAAACGGAGCAAAAGAGACATAACAATCTAAGATCTACATAGTATTGTGATGTTGTTGGACTTTTAAGCTTGTAATATTCCTTTTTAATTAATGATATGGGTAGTGATTTGGTTTGGTGAATATTAGTAGTTACAGGAAACATAGTTGAATTCATCTTTCCATTTAATGAGCCTATAAATGAAGAAACTTGTTACCTTATTAAAATATTAAGTTCATAGTATTTGAAATCTGTTCTTTTAGTTGTGTGATGAAATGAAAGTAAAATTTGTAGAATGAAGTGTTAGTTTAAATACTCCCTACCTAGACTATACTCAATAGACATAGGAACTTATCTATTGTTGGCACATATAGTGCATCAACTCTACTGATTACGATTCCCTGGTTGATAATTAAGTATTGTGGCAAAATCTATATAATATATTAGTCATATAATTTCCCCAACAATCGAGCCTAACATTGCATGTGCTATATGTGGAAAGCTGAAATGGTATGTACATTCTTGTGTCGATTGTTAAAAGGGTGTGAATGTAGATATGAATTCTAGGAGTTGATATTGAATTATGTCCATTGCTACTGGTCCAATCTGTATTGTTTCATATTATATGTTGTCTTGAAGTATGTGTATATGTTGGCTATACATTGGAGACTAGTTGTATGTGCGCTATGGCAATTAGATACTAAAACAATGAAGCATTATTGGATACTAATTATCTGTGCATTGTGTGTGTGTTGAGTCACTTACATGTGCATTTTTCGTTGTTAGAAACAATGGTTCGTTGTCTTATTTTCTATCATATTTCTGTTTCAACGTCCACTAAGCTCTTGGTATGTGTATCAGACACTAATTTTGGATTCATATTTATTGTTCCTGAGTATTGGTGTGGTAGTGTTGTGGGATGACTATGCCTATGCTTTGTATTGCAAGAGTTATATGTTTACACCAATTTTGTTTATAGAACCATATTTATTAATAAATATAGTTTTTGTTAGTGTATTCTTTGCACTCTATATAAAAGTGATATTTTTCATAGTAGAGATGACATTTGTATTAGTTGCAGTATTGGTGCATTTGTTGTGAAATTGATCTAATTGGTGAAGTATTAGAGTTCCTTAATACTATGATACACTTATCTATAGGTTTTAACCCCGTACAAAGATTACCTGCATACGAATTCTAAAACACATAAAGTAAACAATGCGAGAGCATAACACATAAAACACATATACATAGAGATTTCCCCCTAGATCCCAAAACCGAGACTACTAGCTTGATTTTTCATTATATTACTTTCAATGTTACAATACATATTTATACATGCCGAAGCATCTAATACCATGGACCAAAAACCATCGTGTCCAAAACCATGGACCGAAAACCATCACATCCAAAACCATGTGTGAAAAATCATGGACAAAACCATAGGTTGGTCCGCCCAACCTAATATAGGGTCCAAAACCAAAATTTTCCAGAGCACTGCCCTGGACCCCATAGAGTGGGGTTACCTATACCCATCAAACCCCTACACAATCGATGAACAAAGGGGGGGCTCTACCCCCCTCCTAACCCCCCAGTTAACTACGTGGGCTAGTCATGGAAAGAATATAACACAGCCCAACATTCTCCCACTTTTTGTTTTCTTTCCATAGGGGGCCATAAGAGAGCTTAGTCGTTTATCCACCCCTACAATGCCCATTGTTTCTCTACACCACGAGAACTTCTCAGAGCTCAAATATATTGTCAATGCATCTACAATATTCTTCAAAGTGTCCACCTTTACCAAAAACACCTTTTTGTCTACTATCATATCCCTCACAAAGTGATATTGAACATTAGTGTGCTTTGTCTTTGAATGATATGCATGGTCCTTTGCCGAGAAAATTGGACTTTGGAAACTAGTTTCCAACTCATAAGTGATAACTGTTAGATTTAGGGCTATCATATGTAAGTCTAAGATTTCCTCGGGAAATGACCCACTATATAGCTTTCATTAAAAATGTTCAGGCACAAAACAAAGAAAAAATGCCATGTGTTTAGAAACTTGGGATATGTTAAAAAGAGCAGTGGCAATTGGATATGAAAATGAAATCTAGCAATAAGGCTTCCAAAACAAAACTTTGGATAAAAGAATTTTTTTACAGATTTTTTTTTAAAACATTGGTTAAATGGATTGGTCCACCAAAATTAATATGAAACCAATCGAGGATCGCTCGCTATAGTCCCGCTGTCTTAGGCGTGGACTAATATGATGTTGTGAGGGGGGTTAAAATGGGCCCATAAAATCATTTTGGAATTTAGATATCAATAGAATTAAATCAAATGGGATGAAATAATTGTTCAAGGTTATTAAGTATTTACCGATGTAAGAATTGAGTGTTCAAAATTAATATATATGCAAGTTTTAGAAATCGAGAATATTGGGAAAAGATAGAAATCATACATATGATTTCAAATAGAATATCTTTAATTCAAAAATATGTTAAGTTGTTTCTAGTAGCGGGGATTTTTTTTTCCATCATCGATATCAGTGTTCAAAATTGAACCCTTCCTAGCCCTTCATTGGGCTCCTTGTCCTTCCTAGAAGGGATAAAACAAAAATTACACATCGAAAAAAATTTAAAATATCAAAATCACTCATCAATTACAAAGGTTAGATTAAATATTTGTATTTCAAAATAAGGGAAATATTTTTAATAACCTATCAATACGTTTTTAAGTTTATGATAATTTTGTGTTTGTACTAATGCATAAATCACTCTACCTAGTGATAGTTTTGTAGAAGAGACCAGTCAAATTCCAAATGACCTCATACAATTTAATAGTTATGTCATGATTTGGGGACATTTCCCTGAGGCTCCCAACTTATGCCAACATGATGCAACTTGCAATGATAATACATGCAACAATCATGGTACTATTACACCTAGCACAGGGCAGCAGAGCACATTTAATAACCATTCAAAAACTATCGACATGCTCTCGCTCCTTTGTGATTATCCTTGAGTGCTCTTTTCTTGCATCCATTTTTTCCATTTCATTTGAATTGCAACTCATCATCCACCGGAGGAATGTTATTGTTCGATGCTGGACTATAAGGTATTTTTCATTATCCTCCTCATATCTTCATTAACATTTGGTTTTTCATTGTAAGGATTCTTTAATGCAACACTCCTTGAAGTAATGGCAACCTTCATGGTCATGCAATGTATCTTGGGCACCATAGAATCCACACCCCAGGAAATCAACATTATGGCTAGATACCCTGAATGCAGCTGCTTGCCATCCTTCCATTGTAGGAATGGGTGTTGGAGTTGTTTTCTACATTGTTAATGGTGCAAATTTTTATTGTCATAATTGTATGAATCTACCAACTATGAAAATAATATCTATCTTATCTCGAGGTTATTGGACTCCACAACTATATTCAAACTCTTGCTTATTTTTCTTTGTTTCTTAAATCCATACAATATCTTGTCAAAGAATTATTTTTCATGAAGTGTTTGTTCTCTATCATAAAGCTACAAATTTCCTTGAATGTTACAAAAAATAATTTAACAAATCAATGAATAATCTATCAAGAAATCTATAGTCAAATCCTACGGAATCTTGCTAAGATTGAATTTTTCCTATCTCAACCTTGCTAAGGGATTTTTAATTTATGTATTTACTTATTCTATTGTTTTTATTTATTTAATAGGGTAAATCTTGAAAAAATTCTCCTATTGGTCATCCTAAGAAGGATAAAATGCAATTGTCATTTGTTGAATCATTTGGCCTTACACAACATTCTAATCAACCATGTAATATTCAAAATGAAGTTGATGCTCATATACATGAACATGATGAATCAAATAGTGTAGAGCTCGTTTAAATAGAAAACCCATCAAAGAAACACAAAATAATATTCAAATCCAAATGGAATACAAGGTTTTCATGGGCTTATGTTTTAAAACATTTAATGGTAATGAAAGGATAAAATTTTCTTGATGCGTTAAATTTTAAAAGTGAGACTCCATTTTCAAAAGAGGGAACTACCACTCTTCAAGTTAGTGGTATAAGTGGCCATGCAAAATCAAAAGATTAATTTTTTTTCAACTTTTGGATGGAAAAAGAAATTGAAGCAATATTCCAATCATTAAACATGTAGAATTAATGGTAAATGTTGGGAAGGAGAAAATTATATCAATGATTGAAAACATGTATTTTGTTGCTATACATGATTTATCTTTAGAAATGTATAATTCAATATGTGACTTGAATAGGTATAAATGCATTCCATGCGTGCTTCTAACAGATGAATATTCTGCATACACAAATACGACACCAAGAAAATATTTTCTTCAAGTTGCTAAAGAGGTGTATTGGAACAAACTAAAAGAGAAGACTTTACATAGGTCATTCTACTCAATTTTAGTTGATGAAAGAAGTAATCAAATTACGGAACACCAATTGATTGCTTATATTGCATATTTGACAAATGGAGGAAGAGGTCAATGTTTAACGAAGTTTATATCTTTATTTCAAATAAAGGATGGAATAGCTCAATGTATGTATGATCTAGTGAGAAATCTTTTAGCATAAATGGATTTATATTTGATGAAGTTTGTTGTTTTTGGTTCAAATGGTGCATCTTCCATGTGGGGTATTCATGAAGGTTTATCTCCTAAGCTTCAGATGCTCCTCGTTTATTAGTTATACATTGCATAGCTCACAGGGAAGCATTAACAATCAATGAGGCTTCATCTCATTTTCCAAAGTTGCAATATATTAACAAATTTGAAACAAATTTTATTCATGGCTTCTAAAATCAACTAAAGGACATGGAAAATTGAGAGAGCTAATGTATACATTTCAAAATACTAAGTTAGTGGTCTTACAAATTCATCTAATTAAGTGGCTCTCTAGAGGAAAGGTCATGGAAAGACTTGTTAAACTCAAGCATTATTTGTTAGGATTGGGAGTAAGGAGAGAAAAAAATGTATGAGTTGGGAACAATATTTCAAGTGCAAACTTACATCCATATACTTGCAGACATGCTCATTGAATTAAATAAGTTCAATCAAAAGTTTGAAGAGGATCATGTTGATATTACATATATTCACACTAATTTACATGTTTCTATTAGCATTCTTCATAAATGATTTTTGGAAAGCATTTTTAGTACAGATGCAGTGCATATGTCTTATTTTTTAGTTAAAGCATAAAGAGGAACCCTTGAATTTGCAGATAACAGAAGTATGGTATGTTTACATCTATTGAGGTTCAAAATTTTTCCAAAGATGAAAATATTGGGGCTACTATATGATTGTATTATTTTGGTAAAATGTTTTATTGTAAAGGTTATTAAATCTTTATATAGGAGATTCATAGATTTACATGTATTTAATGTGGATAAGTTTTGCACTTCTCAACATTATTATGACGAAGTGAGTGATATAGACTATCCAATAAAAAGATAGTTGAAATGTTTGTGTTAACATCTATTGTGGATACTGCTAGATGTTTGGGTGAAATGAATGAATGCATTTGTGCTATTTGTAAATCATACACTAAAAAGAATATCTATGGCATGAGACCTATGTGGAGATGAACATGAATGGTTTGAAGACTTTCCATATTTGATGCAATCATGGCAAGCTATTCTTGTTATCCCAACAACCACATTAGTGTGTGAAAGAGGCTTCTGAAAATTAAACATGATAAAAAATGGTGATAGATAAAGGCTTTCATTGGAGACACTTAATATGTTAATGTTTTTATCTCTAAGTGCACATAATGCTCTAAATGAGGTAGATTGGAATGCTACTTATGATGTAAGGAAATAAATGAAAACTAGAAAACAATTTCAATTGGGAAAATATATTTATATTTTTAATTATGTAAGTCCAAATAATTTTCAAAATAATCTAATGAAACATATGTTTACCTTTTTTTTAATGGAATTTGAGATTTTTTTTTGTTTATTTACTAGTTATATTGAATTTTATAGTGTTTGTATTGAAGCTACTCTTTAAATTTTTAAGAATTCAAAGATTTATAATGACACTATTTTATTATGGAATTTTTTGAAGGGTTTATTTAATATATACTTTTCAGTAGAAGTGAATTTTTTATAACCTTTCATGCTTGAAGGGTTAGATGAATATATGCCCTTCCAAATGAAATTAAGACCAAACCTTCAAATTTGATCACTAATCAATATCATGAATTGTGTTTCATTGCCTTAAAAAAAACCATTTATATGACATTGTCATAAATAATACTATATCTACAAATTCATTGAGGGGAAGCTATAAGACTATGGGTAGCAACACCAAACATAAACCAATGCATGCAAAGAGGACATATCTCGACCCTTTTGTCAAACGTTTTACATAAGAACTAGAAATGAACATTTCCATGGAAAGATTGTCACTTGTGAAAGGCTCAAAATATATGTTGCAAGCCTCACCATATATCCATTCTTCCATAAAAGGGTTGGGTAAGGGCTCGATTGTACTCGCAAACATAGGGAAGGGCATAGGAGACTAAGGGTACAATAAGAGGTTCTAAAAAATATCTTAATATAATAAATCAAGTAATAATGAATGTTTTTTAGGACTTTGATATATCAGCTCAAGAACCTTAACATCTAGTTTCATTTCTGTTACGGTTTTGATATAGCAACCCCAACAACCTTAACATCTAGTTTCCTTCTTTTATAAAAGAGCTTTGCCATTAAGTATTGTCATTGAGGATATCTCTTCATGGACTACTCATTTTCCCATGTAACTTCTTCTAGAGGCATATCAGTCCACTTGATTAGGTAATGCCAAATAGTTATATATAATCCATAACTTTCTTTAGTTCAAGAATTAATTTCTCTTTTTTCATCTCATTCTAGAAGTTTTATTTGCATGGCATAGTTTTTCACCCAACCTTCTTTTAGGAAATACATATGAATGACTTATGAATGGGAAAAGAAGGAAAATCTAACACATACACCACTTGTCTAATCTTGTGAATAATTTTGTAGGTTCCATAAATTTTTGGAGCTAATTTTTAATTTTTTTTTTTCTTGACTCTAGATTACATATAAGCTTCTAGTCTCAAAAATAGCCAATCACCCTCGTGAACTTGTCTTTCGTTCTAATGCTGAATTGCTTGTCACTTCATATTGTTTTGCACCATATGAATGTTTTCCTTAAGAATTGTCAAAGTTTCTTTAGTCTTCTCCATATATGACTCTAGTCCCTGTACTTTGGACTTATCTTGTAAAAATCATGAGGTACTAGGAGCTCCATTTACTTAAAGAACCTCAAATGGGGTCATTTTAGTAGATGGATGTTAGGTAGTATGGTACCACCATTATGCCAAAGGAAGCGGCTTTATCTATTGATGCTTCTTATCTGAAGAATAACATTGTAGATAATTATAAACATTTGTTAACTATTTAATCTTGACCGTCTATTTTTGGATGATATGTTGCACTCATGGATAGTGTTGTTCCATTTATCTCCCATAATACCTCACAAGGATTGCCTATGAATTTTGGATCTCTATCTATTACAAGTACCTAAGAAGGACCATGGAGTCTATAAATTTTCTTCATGAACATTTCTACCACTTGGATTGATGTGTATGTACTTTAAATTCCACAAAAATGTGCATATTTTTTAATTCTATCAACAACCACAAGATACAATATTTACCTTCAGATTTTGATAACCCTATAATGAAGTCTATTGATATCTTGTTGTAGCCCCTACAACAACCTCCAAAAATTTTACCCCACACATTTAAAGTTTATTCTCCCCCACCTCTCTTTTGAAAGTTTTCATGGTCATTCCTATTGCATTCCTCAGACAAACTCTTTAGAACACTCTAACTATCATCAAATTCAATCCATGACTGAATTATTCTCATCACAAGAAAAAATGTTTGCCTCATCATGGAGCGTAGTGGTTGTACGAGATTAAGATACACTATAGACTTGGCTTTTGGGCATACTAAGCATTGTGATGCTCTTCGCAGCAAAGTCATTGGACAGGGTCTAGACATGGAACTTGCACTAAATTCAATCCTGAGAATTTTCCTTCACACATCAAACTTATAAGAATGTCTTGCAGAATACATTTTCAAGTGGTCTTATGAGAGTGTGAAGATAATCCAAATGGATAGACCGTGCTTGCTTCCACAATAACTACATCACTATAGCCAAATTTTCATAATGTAAATTTTAGTAAAGATGATAATAATTAATTCTTTGGGAGTATGTTTATTCAGGCTCTTGTTTCAACTAATGGTTAAAATGCTTTTGAGGCCACATGCAAGGTTGCAAGTATTATATCTCATATTGTGAAGAAAAATGTGCAATTCAAAGAGCAAGTTCTTCCTCTCCAGTGACATTCAATAAAGAGCAAGTGTTCATACAGCTGGAGCAGATGTTGTTCTTTAAGGGGAGTGTATGGTATTCAACAAAGCAACTAGGGGCAACAAAATTGCCTTCATGGTAGTTGATGCAATCAACCAAAGGATTGGAGTCATAGCGTATTTCTGCATGTAGGAGGAAATGCAGAATTGTTAATTGTTTTTCTCAGCAATTTCTGCATCAAGGCTACCAAAATCACTGAGGGCCTCCCAACGATTCCCACGATGCCGAGGAACTCAAGACCCTCTGGTTCCTTATCCATTGCTGTGCTTTGTTCTGGAGGCTGATACCAGAAATACATTCTTCCTTCCCTGCCCAAATTTTCCTGCTAAAGAATCAAAATTGTCTGCCCGCCCCTAATCGTATAGTCAGGTGGGATGAAAATTTAAGGGGCTAAAAGGTCTAGGTCAACCTCCTTCATGTACACAAAGAGTTGGGACATAGGCCACCCTGCTTGACGATGTACATTGCGCGCAGACTTTGGCTTTATTAATATATTATATACGACAGCCGCTGTGGTGGACTATTTTATACCGCAAAGACTGGAGTTTCTATTCAATTATATCATAAGAAACCGCGTAGTGTAAAGCGGTGACATAAAATTTGGCTAAATTTTTGCAAATTCAATTTGTTTCAGGATTTTAGTGACCACAGCATTTTTTCTTTTTTATAGGGTCGAATCCATTTTTTCTTTAAAAAAATTAAAATAAAAAGGAAAGTGCTGAATCCTTTTTTCCTTAAAAAATGATTGAAATTCAAATACACTCGCAAGCCCATTAAAACTCCAACCAGAAATGACCATCCAACCAAAACAAATAAAAGCCGTCAAACTCCATCCAGAAATGACCATACAACAAAAAAAAAATGGTCAATCTCCAACCAGAATTGACCATCCAACAAATGTGATAATGGCAGTTCGCGGATAGCATTCTGATCCGTAATCAATTTTTTAACGAGAAGGTAGGCTTTCGTTTTCATTCCTACACTTCTTCGCCTCCCCAACACTACCGATTCGCAAGAGTACATCGAATTGCCGTTTTAGATTAATACATTAATCTTAAAAATGAAACGATAAAAAATATTTGAATTTTGGCTTAAGCCAAATGGATGCACGGGAGATAAGACAAAGTCTTCCGTGTTGTGATATCGCTTATTAACTTCTTAATATGATCTTTTAACCATGGTTGTCTAAAGGCAAAGAAATATGTCAGTGACTTTTTATTTTATTATTATAATGCTTTATTATGTATTTTTATCAAATTCAAATTTATATAATAATATTTTATTTAAATATAAAAATAAATTAATATTTTTAAATATTTATAATTATTATTGATTTTAAATGATTTAAGGTAAAATTGATTTTTGATTATTAAAATAATAATTTTATTATTATCTAATTTTAAGACTTTTTTATTTGTGGCACAAGGGACTTACTTCCACACACTATATTGGTGTATGAGATTTTTTTGTTTGTGGGACAAAGGACCCAAAACGGAGGCATACATCTCCTACCCCTCTCCACCCCCTCTAGTTTTGAATCCTTGACCTATTAGGAGGAAACACGTGGTTTTAACCATTAGGCCCACTCAAGCTGTATATTTTGTGCTTAATTTAGTATAAGATAAATGTATAATTTATTTTCTGCTTAATTTATAGTGGATATATATACACACATACACATATTTGTTTACTTACTTTTATTTAAAAGAAACATTAAATATTAATAATTTTATTTTCACTATAATTTTTGGTGAA
>APFE030401874.1:0-27237 GCA_000404065.3 Pinus taeda | reverse complement strand
ACAGTTTTTAATAAGGAGTTCACCCTAGTCTCCAGGGCTACGTCTCTGGTCCAGCTTCAGTGGTGGCCTTGTTTTATTGTGTCTTTAAGTAGAGAATTACAAATGTAGGGACTCAATATGAGTTCTCCTGAAGTAGATTTTGCTTGGCAGGGTGGTTCTTGGATTCCCCAAGCCACTTGGAGTACACAGACTCTTATTCTTCTTACCTACTCTGCGACCCTCAGTCTACAGTGGAAAGAGCCAACTGTGATGCTCAATTCAGACAGATTCCTCTATGGGAAGGCTTGATTCTTCAAGCTCTTTGGCACTCGATGTTGCCCATGGTCAGGTCAGCCCTCTGTCTCCTCTGCTTGGCTTTACTGCTCTCTATGCTCAGTCCTCCTCTCAGGGTTCACTATTCACTATCTCTCTTGGTCTCTTGGACTCTTTGATCTGAATATTTCTTCAAATCTCTTGTTCACTGTCTCTACTCATGGCTTTAGCCATTCGACCTTCGAGTCTATTTGTTTCCTCTCCTTCCTGCGTCGATTCACCTGTCGCCTATGTGCTTGGAATTCCCTGTTCGGCATCAGCATAATGCTCAGGAAGTAGTCACGTGTCTCCATTGGAACTACGCCAGCTCGCTTGTCGATTCATTGCTTTCTCCACCATGGCAGTCAACGGATTCCAAATCCTCTTAAATTGTGGCTTAATCCCCTGTCAATTCCGCTCTGTCTATCGGGCGCAATCTCATCCGTCTAATCTGGGCTCCTCCAGATCCAACATCATTCGCACGTCGAGCGCGGTTGACTTGCTCGACCGATAATGAGCGATCGCAGTGGTTTTTCTCTCTCCTCCGCTACCATGTGTTAATTGCTGATTGTGATCGCTCCACTTTCTCCAAAACCGTTTACCATTCAAGGGCGTCCCGATCAAACCGCCGGTTTCCAGGCTGTGGGTCCCACTGTTGTATGTTAGCACTTTTTACCTTTTCCCGCCTGCGGTCCTCTCACTCCCAACGTGACCAAGCACTTAAGCTCTACCATTTCGGCCTTGTTTGCCCAACGATGCATGTTAGTGCTAAGCGCATCGAAAACCAGCTCCTTTTCCTGATCCGGGTCTCCCAGGGGCTATTTTGACCTCCTACGCAGTCTCCATGGGCCTCAGTCAACGCGCTTTGACCGGGATCCTCGTTGTTCCACGCCGGCTACCATGGCCACTGGTTCAGGGTGTTTTCGACTAAGGTTTGGATTCTTCAAGGATTTGTTTGACATGTTTTAGTCACGGTTCTATGACAGTTGTTTATGGATTCGATTCAGATCATGCCCACAATTTGAAGTCTTTACAATAGATTTAGTCAAAACTTGGGCTTTAAGCCCCAAAACTTGCCTTGGGGGGATCCCATTCCCAACAGGCCCCCAACACAAATATCATAACTCACCCTCGAGTCACTCTGTCAGTGCATGTGCTTATAGTCCCACGCCTTCTTTCAGTTGCGTAGAGCACAAAGACTATTCTTCTGTCACCTTGTCATATAGTCAGCCCACCCGTGTATGGATTTAATCAACTGCCATTCACTTTGCCTTGGAGGGGTTCTTTATTTAGCTTTACCAGTTGCATCGTGCCTCCATTGGTGACCTCCTTAACAACATACAGTCCCAACCAATGCATTTTGATCTTTCCTGGGAATTTATCAAACTTACTGTCATATAGTAACACCAGATCATTTACCTTGAAGTTGCACAACTTAATATGTCAATCGCATCAGGCCTTTTTGTGCTGCTTTTGTACCTATTGATGGAATCCAGCCAGAAACCGTCCCTCTTCAATTTCCTCCAAATGCACAAATCTCTCCTCGAGGGCTCCGTGGTCTGTCGTACCTATGAGTGCTGCTATGTGTAGATTAGGAACAATATACTCCATTAGCATTATGGCTTCCACTCCATAGACCAACCAGAAAGGTGTTGGGCCGTCAGTTTCTTGCGAGTTGTCTTATAAAACCATAATACGATAGGTATATGCAAGTCCACATCACTTCGTTGTGCGTTCCATACTTTAGTTAGCGCAGTCTCCAATATTTTGTTAAATGCTTTTAATGTCCCATTGGCTTGTGGGTGATATAGTGCGCTCTTCTAATGATACACCTGAAACTCTTTTATTACCATGCTAATTGTCTCATTCAGGAAATGTGTACTGCGATTGCTCATCAAGATCTTAGGACATCTAAATCGTCTCAATATGTGTTCAAACAAAACTTCATGACCATGTTAGCCATGCAGTCTTTTACCGTCTGCGCTTCTACCCAATGAGTCACATACTTTTTTGCAGTGATGATGTATCTCGTGCTGGTCTTTCCCTAATGTTTGATGGGTCCGAAAATGTTGATCACCCACTTTTCAAAGGGTTGTGGCATCATTTATGGATTCAAAGGAATCTCGTCCCTCTGCGGTTTACATGTTCTTTGACATACATCATAGGCCTTGCAATGTTGTTATAGACATATTTGGTCATTGCAACCCCAATCTTATATGTCGATAAACTAAGGGCTCTTTAACCCCTAAAAGTCTTGTTTCATACACTAAAGAATCATGGTCAACTAGTTACATACTTCCCCAAAAGTTAGACCTGAAAAATCATCCAAAATTGGACAAAATAGGACCATACTAACTACTCCATTGTCAGGGTGCGATGCATACTGACTCTTACACTAGCCAGGTGTGATGCATACTGATGAGGCCTTCTGTAGGGTGCGATGAGTGGGGATGGACAAATGTCCAAGACAGTTTGCTAAGTGGATGCTCATGGAATCTTCTAGAAACTTTTCTTATGACACTTGCCTCTCTGAATTTGCACGGGGATGAGTAAGAGATCCAAGAAATCTCCAAGTGGAACCAAAAAAAACAAGTGGAATGACACTAATCAAAAACCCAGAGATGACTCACACCCTTGCACACATCTATAAATGGATCCATCATCTGAGAGATCTAGAGGTTGGAATTTTGTAATTTGCAAAGAAGTGCTGATAGTTTGTGGTTGAGAAAGAGCATTTTATTTTTGGTGTGCTCTTGTTTTTCATGAGGTGAAGAGGGCTTTGATGCTGGGAGGATGATGCTGGGTCAAACAATTGGGTTGTAATTCTCCCTTTTATTTAATAAAGTTCTTTGAATTTTCTTCCATACAACTGTGCAATTGTGAATGTTATTATTTATGAATGACATTATATGTTCATTGTATTTCTGATTTTGCAATGCTTATGATATAATAGATCAAGATGCTTTGACTATGTTTTGTTATTGTGTTTCTACACGTACTCTCTAAGCGAGATAAGTAGGAAAGTAGTTGCAAGCTTTGTCAAGGGGGAGAGAAATCAAGAAAGGAGCTAAGCGGAAGATCCAAGTTGGTTCCTTTGCTTCTCTCTTATCTATCATACATTGAAGGAATCTGAAATTGCTTTAATTGTTTGTTTCTAGGATCGCTGTCAATCCTAGAGGGCTAGTTGATCAAAAAGACGCTAGTTTTCCCATAAACAAAATGGCGACTCCACTGAGGATTGAATAGATGTTTGTTTTTTATTGTTGTTTTCTTTATAAACTATAGACGGAGCCTGAAGTTAGCTAGAGAGCCTTCGAACTGCTCTTTCTCTGCAATTGCATAGTAGTTGAATGTTGCTTCAGTCAATCTCTAGTTTAGTTTATGAATTGAACATTTGACTTACAATAATTCTAGATTCCCTTTTGGTAGCTCAGTAACCTCCCAAGATCATTCCTCTGTACTTTTCTCTCTACTGTGCATCATAGCTCAGCTTAAATCACTGAAATCAGCTACAAATTTGAGCCAAAACCCACCTCAGCTATGCTCCCTAGCCCATCGCACTATCAACTAGTATGCATCACACCTCCTGAGCCTGAAAAGTGTGATTAATCCCTGTTTCTGTGAAGCTCAGGTGCGATGACTGACTGAGCCTATTTCTCTTCTTGAAATTTAGGATTTTTTGTCCTTGTTTTCAGTTCTGTTTAGTTGATTTGCTACTTATGAACAGTGCCTCATTACTAAAGCCCTCTTGAATTACATAAATTAGCCTCCATTGATTAGGATTAGTAAATGTTTTTATGTATTTGTGCATCATTTACAATCCTTTGTCGTAAAGTTGCTTAAATCGATCTATCATTTTGGTACAAAAAGTGTCGTAACTCTTGTTTTGTGTCAAAAAAGAGAAGTGTCGTCAAGTCTTCCTTCTCTGGATAGTTGATTGAACTTTTAGTCATGTATTTGATTTGATTTGTTGTTATTCGAAGTGTCGAAAGCATTTTCTATTCGAAATTGAAAAGTGTCGTGTATTCTTACTTTCTATTTTGAAAAGGAAATTGTCGAAATGTCACTTTGAATGAAATATTTCAGATCTTTGCTATACTTAGTTTTCCTTTTTGGCATTTCTCACATTAAGGGGAATGAAAAAAAAAAATGCATTTACATTTGCATTTAGCTTGTGTGCAAAAAGTGATTTAGGAAATTGCATTTCGAGTGTGCTCTTTTCTCTTTGTTTCAAAGAATCATAATTTTCTTTCCCTAGTAGCTAGGATTTTCATTGATCAAAATAAACAACGATTGTTTATCATTGTAGATTTAATTTTTAGGAATTTCAAATCAACATCATGCGGTGAACCATTGAAAGGCAAAATTCTAAACAAGATCAACTCTAAAATAAATCTCCATGAACCTAACAGCACTTTGGAACCTAGCGCAACACATCTAGAGGTCTAGGCTAGAGATGTGTTCTGACGTCATAAAATCTAGTAACTATCATTTTCATTGAAGGTTGGGTGATTCCTCCTCTTTGATACGACAAGTGCTAGCACGGACTTGTGCTCCCTGTACCATCGAGTATATATTGGGAGACCACAATAGGCTTACATCCTTTATCCATAGGAAGCCGTGTCTGCTGCCCTATCAATTGCAATGCACTGAACACAACATTCGGGAAGATTGACTGCCATATATAAGTCCTTGGTAATTTCTCTTTAATTTCTCACCAAAGTGTATATTTCAATTTTGGGATCGCTTTGGTAATCCCTCTATCTAGATTTCCAGAGTAGTCACTTTCACTCCTTTTCGACTCTTCAAAAGAAAAGGTCCATCTGAGCACTTGTCACTTCAGGATCATTAAAAATCGAAGGGGACTAGAGTCATATTTAGCTTTTTCTTGAATCTTAAAAATTAAAAAATAAATGTTGTGTCAAAGCATCATAATTAAAATTTATTTAATTCGAAATAACATCCCTATTCCTTCATTGATCTTAGGTTGAGATAATGGAGTCCACCAATCAAGGAATCCATTTCGAGGGGAATCCTAGTCCATTTTCTTCTTGGGGAAATGTTGGTGGTCCGTATATGGCTACATTGTCACTCTCAGGAATCACAATCGGCTTACTAGTCTGGCTTCTCTCAACCTCTGTCATTCAAAATACCATAATTCCTCGGAATTCGAATCAGCATCCAGTTGATACTGAGGTTGACGCTTCGCCTTCTTCTTCGTTTGTTTCTCCCTTCCCTTCTTCCTCTTCTCTTGGTGAAAGTAGTGATGCTAGTAACCAGGTGGCTCAGAAGAAGAAGAAAGGAAAGGAGAAGAAGAATAAGCCAATTCATTAAGGGGGCAACCATGAATCATCTATTGAAAATCCATACACTAAACTTTCCAAATGCAGAACTCCATGCATAATTTGTAGAGGAGACCATTTTCATCAATAATTTATGTGCATTCCTTGGATCTTGAGAGAATGGTCCCCCCATTCACACCAACTGGTGTCATCAACCTCTAGTGATCATGTTGACAGGACACCATCAACTAGTAATAATGGACATAAAGGAGAGGTAAAAATTCCGTGTAGGTTATGTGAAGGGGATCATACCCTTCCCCGTTATCCTTTTTTTGATGAAGCCAAAAGAGTCTTGCATAGCCATCCTGCTTCACCGCAGCAACTTCCGTCTGGATATACGAAAATCTCCCCAAGTCCTTTCCTAGTTGAAAATCCAATTGATATAACTCAACCGTCGGTCAAAACACCTCTTGTTGAAAATGAATCTTCTGAGTGCATACCAGACCAAAGTCAATAGGTCAAGATGACAGTCCACCCAGTTGTACCTTCAAAAGATCATACCCTTCCCAAAGAGAGTGAGAATGATAGCATTCAAATTCCTTTTATCACTTCAGAGTCCAATGAACTTGGGGGCAATCCACCCGTTCCTTCGCAACAGGAAGAGAGTCCCCTAGTTCCAACTACTCAAGGGGTTAACTCAACCATTTATTCGGTACCCCCTCCAAGTAGTCTATTCACTTCCTTTGATTGGAATCATCTAGCAAGATCCTGCCTTCCTTCTAATGTACCATTCCAGATCATAGTACAAGTTTACATAATGATCATGTCTGGCACTATCATAGATAAAGGGGCATCAGTGAGTATCCTTTCCTCAACTACTTGGAAAGCGCTTAGTTTTCCATCGCTTATGCCTATCATATAGAGTTTTCCAGGCTTCAACAAAGGGACTAGTCGACCATTAGGGATTCTTCCTAAGTTACTAATAACTTTGGGAAGGAAAATCGTTCACTTGAACGTGATGGTAGTCCAAGGAGCGTTAGATTACAATCTACTTCTTGGACGTGACTATGTTTACAAGATGGAAGCTATTGTTTCAACATACTTTCAAGTGATGTGTTTCCTACATAAAGGCAAAATTGTCACGATTGACCAACTTTCATTCCCCAGTTCAAGCATAGCTTCAAGTCAATCGTCATCCCTAAATGGTCCTTTTGTGTCGAGAGTGTCTCTTCAACCTTCATTCCATCCACCTGATTGTCGAGAGTAGTCCGGTGAATGTAATGAAGCTTAGGGGCATTCACCCTTGTCTATTTGGTGGATGAACCCAGTTGAAAAGATAAGTTTCCCTGTAAGTTAAGTGATTGGTTTGACACACCATTCACCTCTGTCTATTTGGAGGAAAAATCCAAGGAAGTGTTTTGTCTAACTACCGACAAAAAGCCATCTTGCTTAACCACAATGTTTTCCATATGGTTACTGGAGACTCTCTTTTTCATCATGCTAGGGGCATGCAAACCTTTTTCGATTTCATTTTCTAGCTTTTTTAGCTTTTTAGCTTTTTAACTTCTTAGGTTAGGTGATTCGTCTGACCCACCATTCACCTTTGTCTGCATGGTAGATGAAGCAAAGGAAGTGTTTTGTCTGTTCGGAGGACGAAACCATCCTACCTAACCTCAGTAGTTCCTTAGTTTTTTAGTTTTTCTAGCTTTTTATTTTTGTATTTTCTAGTTTTTTTAGTTTCATCATTTGTAGCTTGCATAAAAAGAAAAAGTAAAACCTGAGCATATGTTATCACATGGTTCAAGCTCGCTAAAAAATAAACCTATCCCTAAGCATGTGTTGTCACATGGTTCAAACTCATTAAAAAATAATCCTACCATTGAGCATAGTTCCCCACGGTTCAAGCTCGTTAAAATGAACCCACCTTCGGTAAATAACCTTTAAGATTCCCATGCTATCAGCCTTTTGAGCCTTGGTTGTGTTCCTACCATCACCTCCATCCTTTTGGCCGATCATACACTTCCACTTGATTGTTTACCCTTTTGAGGAACAGTTGCAACAAGTGGTCTGGTTACCCAACCTCTTCACATCACCATGTTTTGAGAAGTTCCAAGCTTACCCGGAACCAGTTTCTACCCTAAATGCCACTCATTCCTAAAAAATGAGTCTCCTTTAAACTCCTTTCAGACTCATTAAATATGAAAATATTGTTGAGTTATTGGCCTTTCCATCTCACTAAAGTGATTGGAAGTGCCATCCCTCCTGTATATTTTTATCTTTTTCGAACCTGAGGGATTATCTCATGAAAAAGTTCGAGTGCTTGTCTTTTCGGCTTGCTAAAGGGATCAAAAAGTCATCCCTTCTATATTATTTTATCCTTTTTTGGACTTAAGGGATTATGCTACAGAAAAGAACTACTGGAGTTTCCTTTTTGTCCCTTTTCAAACTCTCTAAACATGAAAAGGACCAAGTTGTCTTTGTCGTTAAACTCATTAAAACAGTAGCGACAAACTTGTTGACCTAGATAAGAATGAGTTTCACTGTCGCTAGACTCGCTAAAATATAGCGACAGGTTTTCCTGAAGGGAAAATTATAGAAAAAGCATATGTTATCCTCCTCAAGCTTGACAAAAATTAAGAGGTAATGATCAGTAATGACTAGGGAAAAATGGAAGAGAACTTGAAGAATTTTATGATAGCAGGTCACTCTTGATCATGACACTTTCACTTCGTCACCTTGATTGAGTCAGGTTGTGTTATTCCATTCATCGGTCATTTCACCATTGGTACTTTGCACCATCCATCTGTTGGGGTTAACGCTACCAATCCATCTTAGTGTCGCTGATATGTTTAACAAAATTCATTCAGTTGAGAAACCACCATCCAGTTAATGCCTCATCCACTGCAATACCTTCACCCTCCATTTTTCATGACTACCATTCCTGAACCTTGTTTCGTTAGATTGTTTTCACCTCTAGAAAATCATTTGCTTCGTTTCATGTCATAGATGTGGGATACATTAAGGCCCTCCTACGACGGGTCACTTCTTTTCGACATCAGCTCATTATCCAAGAAGTTGATTTAGGAACAACCCTTTTAGTACTTTGAAGCTTGAATGCCTCAATGGCAAGTTTCTCACTTCTGGTGACAGGTTGACATCAATGGCCTTGGACCGAAAGATTTTTCATGGTGTTCGACATCGGACCATATATTCACACCACGTGAATTGTACTGTAGTACCTTGAGGGTCATTATCATTATCAGTGATTTCTCTCACATTTGTTAACAACTCACATTATTGGCTGGTAATCAGGAAATGTATTTCCATGTTCGACTTCAGAACATCTCTTCACATGGATCGCCTTGTACTTCGAGCGAACATTGAACGAGATTGAAGACCCCGGATCTAGTTTCATCCATCCGGGCTGCGATATATTCAGGGATATAAAGACATCAAATGTACAAAAAAGCTACATAGATGGTCATCCGAGCTAGGGATGATGAATCTATATTTGAAGAATCACTAGCCTGCATATGCAGATGACTATCTTCTTTACGTAGATGAAATGAATTTATAAAGTTGAGCATGGGAATGCCCACCTCAACTAGAGCATGAAAATTATATTATGATGATGTATTGTATTGTATCTTATATAGGTCACCTTCCAGTTTTGAAAACCTCCGATCGTCATGATAAAGCATTTCACCTCACATCAAAGATTTACGACTTCATGCTTTAGGGGGCAACTGTTATAGACATATTTGGTCACTGCAACCCCAATATTATATGTCGATAAACTAAACTAAGGGATATTTAACCCCTAAAAGCGTTGTTTCATACCTAAAGGATCATGGTCAACTGATTACATCATTCCCCAAAAGTTCCACCTGAAAAATCATCGAGAATTGGCCAAAATAGGACCATATTGACTGCTCCACTGTCAGGGTGTGATGCATATTGACTCTTACACTAGCCAAGTGCGATGCACTGATGAGGCCTTCTGTAGGGGGTGATGAGTGAGGATGGACAAATGTCCAAGACAGTTTGCTAAGTGGATGCTCATGGAATCTTCTAGAAACTTCTCTTATGACACTTTCGTCTCTGAATTCACCCAGGGATGAGTAAGAGATCCAAGAAATCTCCAAGTGGAACCAAAAGCAACAAGTGGAATGACACTAATCAAAACCATAGAGAAGACTCACACCATTGCACACATCTATAAATGGATCCCTCATCTTAGAGATGTAGAGGGTGGAATTTTGTATTTTGCAAAGAAGTGCTAATAGTTTTTGGTTGAGAAAGAGCATTGTATTGTTGGTGTGATCTTGCTTTTCCTGAGGTGAAGAGAGATTTGATGCTGGGAGGATGATGCTAGATCAGACAACTGGGTTGTAATTCTCCCTTTTATTTAATAAAGTTCTTTGAGTTTTCTTCCATACAACTGTGCAATTGTGAATGTTATTATTTGTGAATGCCATTGTATGTTCATTGTATTTATGATTCTGCAATGCTTACGATATAATAGATCAAGATTCTTTGACTGTGTTTCTACAAGTAATCTTTAAACGAGATAAGTAGGAAAGGAGTTGTAATCTCTGTCAAGGGGGAGAGAAATCAAGAAAGGAGCTAAGTGGAAGATCTAGGTTGGTTCCTTTGCTTCTCTCTTATCTATCATACATAGAAGAAATCCCAAATTGCTTTAATTGTTTGTTTCTAGGATAACTACCAATCCTACAGGGCTAGTCGATCAAAAAGACACTAGTTTTCCTAAAAATAAATGTGCTTTTGAATCTTGATGAAGTGTTGGCCACCACAAGCCTATGCAGAGAATCTTTTGCACAGTCACTCACCCTGCATAATGTCCTCCTGCAGTACCCCATCCGCGAGGATATGACTTCGTTTAAATTTAGGTACATACCTTCGAAGTATCTCATCATTGCCAATCTTATATAGGTGCCTCGCGATGATGCCGTGTGCACCACCTGTTTCTTATTCAACTGGACATATTACTCTTTCAGCACAGTTCCAGTTGTGAGAAAGTGGATTATGTCTTCAAAGTGTCCATTTTCTATGGGCACAGCAAAGAGTTGTGCGTCAGGTAATCCTTCCTCTAGACTAGTAGGTTCATCTCCTATCTCAATGCGCAACAGGTGATCTGGTCCCACATTCAAGCATCCAAGCTTCACAATTACCTCAAAATCATATTCTTGGAACAATAAAAGCCACCTGCATATGTGCCCCCATTACACAGGCTTGTTGACCAAGTATTTTAGCACTGTATGATCTGTATACATCTTGAAGTGTCCCCCTAGAAAATAATGCGATATTTATGGAGTGCGTACACCATAGCCAATCCCTTGCATTTAGTCGTGGAATAGTTATTTTCTACTTTAGATAACCTGCGACTCACGAATGCGATAGCGTGATCCGAGCCCTCTCCACCCTCCTGTGTTAGTACTGCTCCAAGTGCTATACATGACGTGTCCACATGGACATGAAACTCCTCGTCCCATTTCAGGAAGACCAAGATCGGCACAGAGGCCACTTTTTCTTTTAGTACATCTAGGATTTTCTTGCAGTCATCGTTCCAGCAGAATGTGACATCTTTCTTCAATAGCTTCTCCATCAGCGTGATGATGTAGGCATAAATTTTGATGAACTTCTTGTAGTACCTGTATGTCCCAGGGTAGCATGCAGCTGTTTCACACTTCATGGTGCTTCCAAATTCAGAATCATGACAATTTTGGTAGGTTTACCATCAGTCCCTATTTGTAGACCACACGTCCCAACAAGTTCCCAAAAGCAATGAGGAACTTACACTTCTTAAGGCTTAACGTGATTTTGTGTCTTTGGCAGGTATCCAGCATCAAGCGTAACCTCGCTACATGGTTCTTAAACAATCCAAATAGAGTCCAATCATCCAAATAAACCTCCAAGAACTTGTGGATATATTCCTTGAATGTTGCAACAACTATGCGCAAAAATATGGCCGACGTGTTCTTTAATCCAAACGGCATAACAACGTATTGAAAGTAGCCCCATTCATTCACGAAGGTTGTCTTACTCCTATCTTTCGGTGCGATTTTTATATAGTGGTACCTTGAAAATATGTCAGAGAAAGAATATGCTTCCATCCCATCGACATTTTCGAATGCTTCATTTGTGAATGGATCATGCACACATGCGTCATTCAATTTTCTGAGGTCTACACATATTCTTATCTCACCCTTCTATTTCTTTTCCTGCACTACCATAGGGCTTACCTAATCAAATTCTTCCATTGGCTCAATGATTCGAGCTGCAAGCATCTTGTCTAGTTCTACTTGGACCTTCTCTTTCTACTTTGGATTCAAGCGGTAAGGCCTCTGCCTAACTAGCATCACGTTGGGCTTTAATGTGATCCACATCATTCCTAAATCTCTGATGGTTCCTTCTAAGTTCGTGACCTTGGTCGGGAATAGGTCCTAGTACTCACGGAGTAACCTAGCAACCTTATCCACTATCGTGTTATCCAATTAGTCACCAAGCATTGCATACTTAGGTTTGGCTTTCATACCAATGTTTACCTACTTTGTATTTACTGGCGTGGTTATGTCAGGGTCTTCAATCAATGTTCCTTGAACCTCATGATGGCCTTTAGTTTTTGAATGTTAGCTTTTCGCAGATCCTCATCGTCTTCTTTAGTATTTAAATTATAACACTCCAGTGTGCAAATCAGCTGAGTAGCCCATTCAGGCTGAATCAATTCTATCGGCCCTTGGGGTATGTTAAATATAGTTGTTTTTACTACTTGTAGCGCGTCATCAACAGTGTCCCACCAATGATCCTCAAATGTGAAGGTTAATAGGAACCCTTCGTGTAAGATATCCCATTCACTCATCCCATCACAGAGCTCCATCTCTGTATACCATTTCATGGGTATAACATCTAGGATATGACAGAACAGGTGCACCCACTCAGGTTGTGGCTCTTTCCCATAGACCTTTGTCCACTTGGAAAGTTGTGCGTGTGGATCATCCCATCCATCATACTTGTCTATTAGTCGCATTTGAGGCTTCCCAAAATGCATGTCCATCATTCTCTTGCATTCACGCCAGTCCTCAAAGCTTCCTTGGTGTGTACCCCACCACCTTGTAGGTGTAGCGCACCGTACCCATTTCAAAGCCTCAAAAAAATTTTGTTCCATCACCTCTCTTTCAAATTTTCTTAGGAAGTAATCTACCTCGCTTAACCCATCATACATAGGAAAATCCCTTACTTCCATTGATATGCAGTGCAGTGATCTTGTCATCATATTGTAGTTCAACGTGGTTACCTCATGTAACGGGTTCTGCCATTGCTCTATCTCTTCATCTGAATCCGATGTATAGGAGCTTTCACACTCCCATGAGATTTGTCCATCCGTGGTGGGATTTACCTAGTCTTGTTCTTGTGCGGTTATCTATTGAATGCAATCTAAGTCTTTGTTGCTTTCATAGTCGCGCACTGGCTTCATGTAGCATAATCCTTATACAGGGTCCAAAGGTGTGACTACGCGCAAAGAATTTTTCTCAAAAATTATCTTGTGCTTCTTCATATTTATCACCCCATTCTTGTCAGTCACCCAATCTATTCCTAATAGTGCAGGGTAGGGATTATTGTCATCAAAAATATCTATTACTTCAAAATCTGCCAACGCATTTGGTCCTTCAATATCCATGGTGATTCCCTGCAATCTTCCCATAAGTAGGATCTTTTGTTGGTTCACCCTTCATAGTTAGATAGGAGACCATTGTAGCATAGGCCTTCCCATGCGCTCCCATGTCTGCTTCGATAGAACATTCATGCCCGATCCTAAATCTAGAATCACTTGGTCCATCTCATATTCTCCAATCTGTGCAGTGAATCTCATTTCCCTTCTTGTCCTTGTCGTATGCTTTCCAATCTTCCAGACTACACAGGGTTCTCCTGACGTTGTCCCAGGGCATCTATTTATGAACTCATGCAATCCCTTTACAACCTTGTTTTCGTGTAGTAGCTTCATGCATGTTTCTAGGAACATTATGAGCATTGATGGGTCCATTTCTGGCTCTGGTATGTCTTTGCTTCTTGAAGTGGAGGCATCAACGAAGCTCTTCCTAGCTTCCCTGAAGGTTTCCTTCGTGTGCTCAAAATAAAACTCTGGTTATTTTGTTGGAGCCTTGTGAAGCCAAGTACTATCTACAGGCTACTTTCCTTTATCATCCCTTGTCGTAATTCCACTTCGAATAACAATTTTGACGTTAGGGTCTTCCTCGTGTGGCTCAAACCTCATCATTTACAGGTTCTGAGTTAGGGGAGGTTGGAGCGCTCCCTTGTCATGCAGCCTCGTTATCAGTGTGGGACAATCCTTCGTCTCATGATCAATTAATGTACAATACAAGCATGATGGGTGCGTAGAATTCGTACAATCACAGGCATAATTTCCTATCCCCCGCAATTGTAACATACTAGCTCTTCACAACCTCTTCCAAGTCCTCCTCCACCTCGGCCTCATCTGCGCCCTAGAAATCTTGTTTGCAGCATTCCTATGTTCTTGTCAAGGGGCCGTATTCTGGCATGAACTCTGTAGGTGGGAGTCCCAACCATCATTAGCTCATAACTCATACAAGTGCACTCATCATATCCTACTTATCTATAGAAATTATAGAACAACTATTGTGAATTCTATGTGTACTTCTGGAACAAATGGTAGTTGCTCGTAGCATGCTTTCCTCCTATTTGACAAACCGCGCACCAGAACGTAGGTGCTGCGCTAGGTCTTGCTTCGGCCTCTAGTGTTAATGGCATTCGTCCTCCTCCCACGAGGTAATTCATGAACATTGAGCATTGGTCCTTGTCATGAACCTAACCCTTATATTTAACACACCATACTTCGTCATGCACTTTCGGGTGAGCTATCCTATCATGTTTTAGACTCTGCATCTCAAGGCACAAGTTTTTCAACTGCGCATGGATCTAGCGAACTTCTAGATTAGGATCCTGTATCATGATCTCATGCAGCCTCATTGTGATTTCCAAGGGTTCTGTTGAGTTTTTAGCCTTTTTTGTGATAGCGCATTCCTCAAATGCGGCGTTAGCAATGATACAAACCGTTCGCGGTGTTGTCCATCCGTCAAAGTCATATTAGCTTCACGAATTGTGCACTTCAGTTTCTAATGCAACTCCCAAGGAGTCTCGCCTAGTAGCATCATGATCTCCTTGAACCCAATGATCGACTGTACTTGTGATTTCGGCCTGCTAAATCCTCTGTTCAGCGCAATTTGGATATCCGTGATCCCTGCATTCAGATTGTCATTAGAATGCTTAATATACCAGGTCAATGTGTGATCTTGCAGAGTGCTGACCAATGTCGCTTTCTTTATATTGTCATCACTCCCTGCACTTCCCATACAACTTTTATCACGAACCAAAACTAGTATGGATCTTCATTTCCTACTCCCTTGAACACTGACAACTTTATCGCGCTTGCCATGTTGACTCGTGGTGGTGGAAGAGGTGGTATGGGCAAAGATGGCGATGAAGGTGGTGAAATTGGCAGAGGTGTGGGTAGGGGCAATATGCGCGGAATCCTGTACCTTATCAAATTGATCGCACTTCTTGGTGAGACATTTGCGAGCTCTTCCTCAACCCCTTGGGGAGGCGAAATCAAGAGGCTAGTTTCTATTTTTTCACTACCTTCGTTTCTGTAAATTCTCCCACTTCGTGTAGCCCTGAACATGAATGTATCCACATAATCCACTTTTCACACAGTAGCATTTTAATCCAAGTGTTTAGAGACTTAATGTACTTACCTCATGGTCCTTTGAGGAAGCGTCGTTCTGCCTTGCTATAGTTGACTGAAGTATCTACCGCAAACTTAGTAATGAATCCTCCTATAATTCAAATGAGCTATTGGTCAACAACATGCCCGGTATTATCCTTTGATGTTTCCAATCCGCACAACAACTCTGGGGTCCACACAATAGGACTATCGAGCTTGCACCTTCCTTGGCTATCTGCTAGCTTCGAGTAGGGAAATATGTGAAGAAAATTTTGTGGATCTCTGTCCATAGGTAGTAGTATAACCACTCTTCTTTTGATCATCATGGATTCTTGTTCTCCTGCACCATCAACTTGTGAATTCCCTTGTCCAACCAACCTTCAATTTCTTTCTTAGTTGGATTTCAATGATATGACATCCAACATCTCTATGCAGATTTCGGTCTCGCCAACAGAAAAATTTGTTGGCTTATTAGGGACTAACCGAGGTTTAGAGTCAATTAGCCAAACAAATCTTGGTACTACTGGCCCTTTCAATAATAGTCCACAGAGCACGGACTGGGGTCTCACCTAACGCAATATGGATGGATGTTGGAACTAGGTTTCTACACCCTTGAAATGTTTGAGGGGTTGATTTAGTCCAATTGTGAATGCCTTTGTACAGGTTACTCCACGCACCTCACTGGCCTACGAGGCCTTCACACCCTATTATATTTGCCTTCGCACATCCCTAACCAGGGGCTGTGGGCCTTTCGCGCTGCCGGAGTAGTGATCTACACTCTTTCCCCAATTCATGTTGTGGATCTTACTTATCATCTTATAACAGTTAGTTATTTTCACATAAACAGATACCTTGTATTATATTCACTTACTCACCACATCTATATAAGTTTGCATAGTAAATAAAAGAAAAAACTTTCAATTCATACCCAATATAAATAAAATAGAAAAAGATACATTGAAATATGGTAAAACTTCTCTTTATTAATGCTTCCAACGGTTACAGATTCAATATCCCCTGCACACTCAGCTGGAGGGATCCGCGCACTCAGCTTTGGACTATTAGGCCTCTACACACTCAGCTGTAGAGCCTTCTCCTACTTTACAACCCAAAGGCCCAACTCTACACTTCGACTCACTACTTCATTGATTTCCTAGATCATGTTATTCATGTCTTTACACTTAGAGCCTCACTCTATTTATACAATCACATGGTCTGCGAACCATGGGTAGATCTCTCAAACCAACGCTACATTTACAAAAGTAACGGCAGACAACCCTATGACTATATTACAACATGGGCTTTAAGCTCCAAAACTTGCCTTGGGGGATCCCATGCCCAACACTCTCTCTAAAAGGAAATATTATTGAGTTTGTAATCCATTACGTGCCTACAATACTATGAAATCCTGAATTTGTTTTCTAAGAACATTACTGAAACTGAAAATGGCATGCCTCAATATTCATGGCCCTCAAACATGGACTAATTTTTAAGATCATTTTGATGCTATGAGAAGGCATATTTTAATTTTATTTTGATATAAGGAACTTGAGAACTCTGAAAAATTGGGGTTTCTAATGATTGAAACAATACAATGAACATTGGTTCTTAATTATTGAATGAATAATTAGGGTTTTCTTGCACAAATATAGAGTCGATGAAAGAAAGGTTTGCCAAGTTTCTTCTCAGACAAGATATGTCTAGTAGATGAAAGGGTGTCTCCTTGGTCCTAGCTTTGTCTGGTGCCATAAACAATCTGTCAAGTATATATATCTTGGAACAATGATAAAATTCCTCTTGATTCAATTTCTTTAAACTTCTTTCACTTTTGGTTGTTTCACTTAATTAGTCAAATGAAGCTACCATTTTCAGAGATCTATGGATGTCAGAGCCCCTGGGTCCGGAGTGTAAGCCAATGTGGTGGAAAGAAGTTGAGGTTAGTTTCTGTGAGTGATTATATAGTAGAATTAGTGCCATCTCATCAATGCTCAATGGATGGCAGCCAGATTGAGCTAATAATGTCACCCTACTCACTTCTATATCAAATCCCAACTTTTTTCCCTTTAAGTACCATACCAGTTATGTGTATTTAATTTTTATGAGGTACATGGTTTAGACAATATAATGGCTAGAAGAATTCATAATCTGATTCGTAAAGAGTTGGAAAATTATTTTTCACGAGATCATGGCCACCAAAGCATGGTCAAACCTTTAGATGAACATTCCAACACTGCATAAATTGGATGCAATGCTTCTAGTAACATTTACAACTTAGTTTCCTTCCAATATGCTAAAGAAATTATATAGAAATTCAATGTCTATTTACCATTTTGGGCATGCAGTAAGTTTTGGAAAAAATCAGGGAAACATGATTTTGGTACAAGGATAGATCAATGCCAACTCATCTGAAGAGAGAGGAAATCAACAGATAAATGATCATAAATGGTAGCTTCCCACTCGAAAAGTTCCTCATGGACGTCTCTGAGACAATACAAAAAGAATGTTGTTGAATCAAAGGGACTCTCTCAAGCAAAAACTGAAGGCCACGATGTTAGTCAATGCTAAATTTTTATTAGAAATGGAGATTCTAGATATTTTCTTGGAATCTGTAGCAAAGGTATTTATGTATCTATTAATTTTTTTTTACAAGATATGGACTCATGATGAAAAAACAATTTAAATTATTTATGAAGAATTATATAATCTTCAATTCATGTTTTGCATTATGGAATTTTTTTTTTAGCTTTGGAGACACAATTTACCATATGTAAGACACTACCCATTTTAATGTATAAAAATTTATTTACAGTGAAAATAACGGAAAGAAATAACGTGTGATTTTAGCATTCGAAACGGAATTAATTTAAAGTAAAAAACTGCAATATGTAACATGTAATCTTAGAATTCACATCACCATGAGAAGAACCGGTATTCAATACTACTCAACCATAGAGCCCATTTTTGTTCACTTTTTCCAGATGAAGAACAAGTGTTCGATACTATAGGATCGTGAAGGAAGCATGATGGATGCAAATATTTGTTCATGTTTTCCTCGAGAAAAGCAAGTACTTAGTACAATTAGATTATGAAGGATGGATCATGGAGGATAATATTTGTTCACTTTTTGCTTTGCTGATCTATAAAATAAAAGATATTAATTATGTTAAGGTGAATAATTTAGTTTTACTAGAACGATGAGATGAATATCTAAAGAATATGTATGTTGAAGAACGATACATTTACCGAGTTATTTAATTCTCCAACAATAATGATTATACATTATTATATTTGAAGATTTCAAGTATTCCAAATTATATAATGGTAAGCTATGGCATGCATGGGCTTGGTGATGATTCTCTTGCCCCTTTTCACCAAATGAAATGGTCAGGAGTGAAGCCATACCATGTGACTTTCGTACTTGATCTATTAGGGTACCTTAATTCTACCTTTGGATTTATTTATGTAATAAAATACATAGGGAAAACATGTTCATGAATGAGAATTTGGAATAAAATGAAACTTTTGAAATGATTTGGCACTCTTTCATTTCTTTTGCATATGCTATACTCTATGAATCTTGACATAGTTAATACTATTATTGACAATTGTCCCTATTGCAGGCTCTTTATATGGAGTATGAGTCACTGCCATCACACATTTTGTCGCAAAATTTTCCTTCTACCATCAAACGCTCTAGTAAACGAAGGTACTTTTGGTGTAGATACACCATTTAATTAAAATTACTTAGGTGGATGTATAATTACTATGCATATTTGACTTATTACTGCTTGGTAAGTGAACTACGCAACTACTTGTCATTTCAATGTTGGGATCCTCCCAGTGTATTTTTAGTTCTAGGTTCCTCCCACTGTATGATAAATAAAGGTGTTTTCCTTGCAGCTATACACCTAATATACAACAGATATGTATTTATAATCTTTATGGTAGTTCCTCTTTTGTTCACATTAATTTCAAGCAAGCGTGTGATCTTAATTAGTGTGGATATGTTATAATCTTTCATGCAGTTCATCTCTTGTTCATATGGAATTCAAGCTAATGCATCATCTTAATCAATGTTCTTTATTTTTAAACAAATATGGCAATGATAGGTGTGAAATAATTTTAGGAGAGTGATACTAATATTATATATACGTTATAATATTTATGGTAGTTCATCACTTGTTCATATGGAACTCAAGCTAATGCATGATTTTAATTAGTGATCTTTAGCTTTTAATAGATATGGTAGTGATAGGTATGGAATAATTTTAGGACAGTGTGATACTGGCATTACCAGCAATGAGCATGGAGGTTACACAGATTCCTTAAGAGAGGTTCAAATATTTCCACCTATAACCAGAGCCTATAGTCCAAAAAGATATGTGCGTAATAATTTTAGGAGAGAGTGATAGTAACATTACCGACAACTCCATATCACCTCAAAATTTAAGATAAAGCTTCTTTTCATGAACTTTATGGGGAAAAATCCAATGTAAGCATGCATGATCGTCTCTTTCAAAATCCTTAGAAGGATTTGAATATCTATAGGGAGGCCCATAAAACATTTTTTTGAAAGAAAAATTCTATGAAAGGGGAAATAGAGGGGAAAAGTAGTGATAAATATACAAGAACAAGTAGAACAATTAAAGGAAGAATTATTTACAGGTTGTGCAAATATTTTGAATCCATTCTTGGCCCATGGTTTTCCTCGAGTATTTTTATTTTTATGTCAAGTGGGATGTTCTAGTCTAGGTTGTTGGGAAGGTCCAAGGTCAATTTAGGTTGTGGAGTATAACACTTAGCGCAAGCCCCATCTGATTTGAATCATAATAATTTGGTTTATCAATATTACTCATGGAACACCAACCAACCTAAGTTGTTCCTCTTCAAGTTTCTCATCTACATGTCCATTAGGTTAACATCCATTTTGTTTTTATGTTTCCTTGTTTCTCTCAATATGATTGTCTTTACTCAAAAGGTAGAATGGGAACCACTCATTGTTTTGTGGGACGTTCCTATTGCATCCCCTCAATCCACTCCTAAAAGGGGGCATGGGAAATATCTCCCTCGAAGTACCCATTTTCTAGGAATTCATTCCCTACCGTTTGGAAGACATTCCCATGTGACGCTAGATATAGGTGAATTTGAATTCTTTAGCCTATATGGTAGGAAATATGCAATTATTTTGTTGAACTTGTATTCTAGGAGGGATTTCAAATGCATCCGGATACACATTTGACAAGTACTGTAAGTGCTATGGGGTGGTATTAAATGGAATTTAATATCATACATGCACATGTTGATTAACTATGATTTAGGCATAAATTAGCCAGAGTCAAATATGATACACCTTTGAAACATTTTTTTCCAAAAGAATCTCATATGGTCATATATTTATATTTTTTCTTGCATTCTAGAGGTTATCTATGTCGTAAGATCCATTCGTACAAAATGGCTAATTAGTTACCAAAAAATGACTAAATTTTGCATACAAATGACCATTTTCCAATTGGTGACTAGTAGTAGTTAATTTATAGTATATTATAACTTGATAAACTTTTAGTCGTTTTTAGTTTAGTCGCTAATTTGTTGTCTCAATTTTATTGTCTAGTATTATATTTAGTTATTAATTTGGTCATTAATTTAGTCATTTATTTAGTCATTACTTTCCAAAATTAATGACCAAATATACAACAAAATATATTACTATATGATCACCTGAAAAAACCAATTAATGACCAAAATGTTGGTCATGTTATAATATATTGTAAATTAGCTACTAATAGTCATATATATGCAAATTTTAGTCATCGTTTGAAACTAATTACTGTCCGAATCAATATGACTAAATTTTGGTCACATTATAAGATACTGTAAATTAGCTAATAATAGTCGTATATACATAAAATTTAGTTGTCATTTGTAATCAAAATATATATCTTTGTAGTATTCATTTATCTTTTGTTGCAATTTCATATTCATTATATAAACGACTAATTAGCTGTATATATAATTAGTATATTATATAATATATATATATAATGTGACCCTGCTGCGCGCGGCCCGACCCTCTGCAACTAGGGTTCTGAGTGCCTGCTGCGTCGTCCAGGCTGCTGCGCCTCTGCGGCACAGCCTTGCCCCTCCCTCTGCATCTAACCTGCGATCAGTTGTCCCTCTGCTTCCAGGATCCTGAGCGTCTGCGGCGCTAACAAGGCTGGTGCGCCTTTGCGCACAGCCTCGCCCCGCCCCCTGCAGCCAGATGGAGGCTCCTGAGAGCTCTGCCCCCCCTGGGGATCCGCCCCCCGAAGTCTCAGCGTTCAGAAAATTGATAACGAATGGAACAAATCGGACTCCTTCAGTGACTCAGCAAAAATTCATCAAAAGAATGGATTCGATTCCCTCTGTTGCCCTGCCAGAGGAGGACACCTGCAAAGCCGCTCTGAACTTGGCAGAAAAAGGCCTCATAGGCCAGTTTACAGGCCTATGGCCCTCTCCCAAATCCGTGGAGGATTGGACACAAAGAAACTGGCAACCTCTGATAAAAAATGGCGTAAAGAGTTACTTCGTGGGCAAAGGGTACTTCGTCTTTGTTTTCGAGAGCTCGGAGGACAGAAGCTTAATCTTCAGAAATAGCCCCTACTTCATGGGGCCGCAGGGACTGTATTTAAATCAATGGAATCCAGACTTTGATCCCTCCCAAGACGTCCCATCTGCTGTGCCGGTGTGGCTTAGGCTCCCACACCTGCCCCTCCACTGCTGGAATCAAAAATCGTTTCAGACCATAGGTAATGCATTAGGCAAGTATATAGATCAGGCAGTAAGAAGAGACCAATACTCTTGTGCTCGTATCTGCGTCAAAGTGGACCTTGAAGAAGGATTGCCTGAAGCAATTAAGCTCACGGTGGCAGGATGGACGCACATCCAAGAGCTCGATAACGAACAGCTTCCTTTTAAATGCAGACATTGTCACGGCTACGATCACTTCGCCAAAAATTGCAAGAAGAAAGAAGAGGAACAGGCTGAAAAACAGAATGGAGAACAATGGACCCTCGTCCAGAGAACAGCCCAAGCAAAGAAAGACACAGGAAAAAGCGCAACAACAAGTGACAGGAACAACGTCACCTTAGCTCAGGAAATAGGAGAAAACACAAAAGGAACCGAGGAGGCGCATCCAGATCCACCGATCAAAGAACAGGCAAAAGAGAATCTAGAGGAAATCCCTCCGGAAAACAAAGAGGGAGGGGGAATCATCCACATCGAAGTCTCCCAAGGCAGCCCCTCAAGCCCCACATATGCCGAAGTCACGAAGAAAAAGATAGCTGAAAGCTCTAAGTCCTCAGAGGAAGAACTCTTTGAGAGTTCATTAAAAAGACCCGGAAGGAGATCCCGCAAGGAAAAAAGAGAAGAAGAAGCAGAAAGGCTCAAAACACAAGGGAGCCAATCCACGATAGAAATGACAATCGGGAGAAGTAACAGGCCCAGGTCTTCCAAGGGCGGCTCCACCCCAAGCATAGGTAAATAATGAAGTTAGTCTCTTGGAATTGCAGAGGACTGGGGAACCCGGCAAAAATAGAAGCAGTTAAGGACCTTTTACAATCGGAACCTACTGATATCCTCATGCTCCAAGAGACTAAGATAGCAGGACAAGCCCTGCTAGAAACCAGTAAAACAAAATGGAAGAAAAACTCAGGCATAGCTGTCAACGCTCGGGGATCCTCGGGAGGCCTGGCAACGCTTTGGAGTGAAGAACAATTCCAGCTGATCAGCACTTATCAGACCTTGCACTAGATATATACAGAAATTACCCACATTCCAAGTAAGTTATCCATCTCTCTAGTCAATCTATATGTACCTGTAAACTATTCAGAAAAAAGAGACTGCTGGAAATCTTTGGCAGAATTTCTTGAACAGGAAACTCCCAACAATATCATTCTCGCTGGAGATCTCAACATTGTATTGAAAGCCAAAGAAAAAAGAGGAGGTTCTGACTCCGAAGACCCAATGGTAGGCGTTGTGGAGGAGCTTGCTCAGCTTTGGGACCTTCAAGATTTCAATCCACCCCAAGGTCTATTTACCTGGTCAAATAACAGAATTGGAAAGGATCATATCTCAGCTCGACTTGATCATTTTTTAGTGCAATCCCTTCTCATGAACAAGAAAATCATAACAACAAGAATTCTGCCCAAACTTTCATCAGATCACAAGCCAATTCAGCTCTGTTTAGAAGACGAAGAGGACTTGGGTCCCATCCCATTCCGTTTCTCCCCTCAATGGATCGAAAGAGAAGGCTTTTTGGATATGGTGAAAGCATCCTGGAACACCCCCATTTAAGGCTCCCCAAGCTTTGTTTGGGAGCAAAAACTGAAGCTCACCAAAAAAGCTTTGAAAGAATGGATCAAGAAACCAGCACTCAACCCCTCTTCTCTTAGAGTTGCAGCAGTCCAGGCTTTGCATTCCCTTCAAAATGACATGGAGCGTGAAAATATTAATGAAAACCTCTTGGACAAGGAAATCAAAGCGCAGAGAGCAGCCTACCAATCTTTTAGAAATGAGGAAGAATACTGGAGATTAAAGTCTAGGAGCCTGTGGCTAAAAGGAGGGGACCGCAATACCTCTTTCTTCCATCGGCAGTTTAGGGCCAGATTGTCAAGGAATCATATAGCTGAAATTAAGACTACGACGGGCCAAATCTGCAAGGGCAACCAGCAAGTCAAAGAAGTTGCAGAACAACACTTCCAGAATCTCTACAGCTCGGATGACCAAGGAGAAGAAACGGAGGAAACAGAATTTCTCAATCACATCCCCTCCTTAGTCTCTGTTGAAGACAACGTAGATTTATGCAAACCTGTTACAGAGGAAGAAATAATCAAGACTATCTGGTCCATGGACTCCGAAAAGGCCCCCGGGCCGGACGGATTCACCATACATTTCTACAAAGTTTGCTGGGACATCATAAAAAATGATCTTCAAAAGATGGTAAGGGGTTTCATGTCTAAAGCCAAAGTAGGTGGCAGCACAAACTCAACCTACTTAGCCCTGATTCCCAAAGACTCTAATCCGGAAACTTTTGCCAAATTCAGGCCAATTTCACTTTGTAATGCTTCCTATAAGATCTTGGCAAAGCTATTGGCCAACAGAATGAAGTCCATGCTCCCTAGAATCATCTCTACTGCCCAAGGAGGCTTTGTGAAAGGTAGACACATCCTGGACAATGTCATTCAAGTCCAGGAGACCATTCACTCAAGCAAGCAGAGAAAAGAGAAAGGTATGATAATAAAGTTAGATATGGCGAATGCGTTCGACATAGTCAATAGAGCATTTCTCAGTAAAGTCTTGCTTTCCTTTGGCTTCTCCATACAGTTTGTCAACCTTCTAAAAGCATGCATGAACAATCCCTGGATAGCTCCTCTCATAAACGGCAGGCCGGCAAACTTCTTTAAAGCCAAGAGGGGCATCAGGCAGGGATGCCCACTTTCTCCCTACCTTTATATCATCTTGGCTGAAGCTTTAAGTCGAAAACTTGAAGCCGAAAGACTGATAGGATCCATTCCGGGCCTCGAATCCTCCAACAGAACAAGCTCTCTGAATCATGCTTTATTTGCAGATGACTCGATCCTTCTGGGGGGTGCCTCAATCAGAATTGCAAAAGCTTTCGGCACGGTCATAAGGAACTACTGTAAAGTCTCAGGAGCATTGGTAAATGAAAACAAAAGCGAAGTATACAGCTGGAATACAGATCATCAGGAACTCATCAATATAGCCAACACTCTTGGATTCAAAGGGCACTCTCATTGGGAGAGAATCAGATATCTCGGCCTACCCATAATCTCAAGAGTGAATAAGAGATCGCTTTGGACTGACATAATCTGCAAATTCAAATCCAGGATCTCGAAATGGGGAGGATACTAGTTGACAAAAGGAGGTAAGGTCATTTTAATCAAATCACAGCTCTCTTCATTAATAATTTATCAAGCAGCCTTTCTGCTCGCTCCCAGAAATATCATGGACCAAATCTCCTCTCTGCTTAGAAACTTCCTCTGGCAAGGAGGCAGGGGCAACGATAAGAAACTCCACCTTGTAAATTGGGAAACAGTCAAGAAACCCACCGATGAAGGAGGATTGCAAATCCGAGATCCTTCTCTGGTCAATCTCGCCTTAGGAAGCAAGATCCTATGGAAAATGTTTAAAGAGCCAAGTCATCCTGTAAGTATCATTCTGCGATCAAAATACACAAACAGAACTGATTTGAGAAACCTTCATCTGGAATACACAGCTAACAGCACGTTGCTGTGGAAGATCTGCTACAAAAGCAGCAAAACCTTCAAACGAAATATCTATAGAATCCCAGGGAATGGCAAGAGAATTAGTCTTTGGCAGGACAGGATAATGGGGCGAAATTCTCTAATCGAAAATGAAGAAATCGAAGGAATAAGGGACTGGTTAATCACAGCTGGGAAGTCAAGTCTATTTGACATATCCGTTTGGGATCAGAGAGGCGACTGGGCAGGTTGGGCAATCCCTGCACCTCCAGCCCATCTCCAACAGCAACTGAATATCTTTATGGACCTGATCGAAGAGGCCGCCCCGATTCATAGATCGATGCAAGATCGTTGGGGCTGGGGCCTTTCTGGCGATTACACAGCAGCGCAAGGTTATAAAGCGTGCCAGACATCGAGAAATAGCAATCACAGTCGGCGTTTTGGAAAAGCATTTGGGATCCCGCAACTCTCCCGAAAGTTAACTTCTTTGTCTGGACATTGATTCACAATAAGATTCTAACAGGTGACAATCTAATAAAAAGAAGCTTCGCTGGTCCTCACTAGTGCGCCCTCTGCAGAAGCAATGCCGAGACAGCTCAACACCTCTTCATCGACTGTCAGTTTGCAAAGGAAGTTTGGGATTTTACGCTTCAAGATCTTCATATAAGCTCCCCTGCCCAGATATCAGTTCCAGACCTCTTCGCTGAATGGAACCATCGGTACTCTCGGCATATCCCTCAAAAAACGATTTGGCATAAAATCTAGAACGCTCTGCCCAAATTTGTCTGCTGGAAGATCTGGTTGGCCCGTAACCAGAAGGTCTTCAAGGAATACCATCTAACTCCCTTGCAAGTAGCAGCTAAGGCTAGATCCCTTTTGCTAGAAACGGTGCAGCAACAGTATTTTAAAGAGGATGCATCTCTCCAGCAGATAGAGAAGCGATGGATTGGAAAGCTTGAACTGCAAAACAGGAAAATCCTCCTTTCCCCTAAACTAGAGCTCCCAACCTGGAAGAAGAGAGACGCGGATGAAACATTCCAGATATGGTGGAGAGCTCAAAACTTGCATACAATCTTCTTTGACGGGGCTTCTAAAGGAAACCCCGGTCCCTCGGGCGCCGGTGGGATCATCTTCTCTCCTGAAGGGCGTTCCAGGGATTCTTTCTACTGGGGTCTTGGTGTGAAGACTAACAATCAAGTTGAACTGCTCAGCCTTCTTAAAGCTTGTCAAATCGCCAGAGAAAAAGGGATCAAGGATATCCATATTTTTGGAGACTCGGAGATCCTCATAAAGAAGTTGATCGCTGGAGAGCTATTCAGAAATGCAGGTCTCAACAGAACTCTGGAAAGACTGAAAAGAGTCCTCTCATTCTTTGCATCTTACAAATTCTTCCATATTCTCAGAACTTCAAACAGCGAAGCGGACTTGATGGCAAACAAAGGGAGCGCTCTAGACAGAGGGTGGTTGTTCATCAATGAGGACAGATTTGTAGAAACTCCTCCATAACGGTTTAGATATAGCAGCTGTTCTAGAAGTGCAAGCAAAATGTAAATAGGGCTGCTTCGGCAAAGCCCCTCTCTTTTTCCACCAGATTTAATAAAAAATCATATCCGTTATAGTTAAA
>APFE030401863.1:50747-74172 GCA_000404065.3 Pinus taeda | reverse complement strand
TTCATCTCGACACTGAGTGAACTTCGTGAGATACTTGGGAATATTGTCACCCTTCTCGCATTTGATGTTTCTGAGTTTATCTTTGAGCGCCAAATTCCTCTGATCGCTCTTGCTTTGGAATAATTCTATTAATGATTTCCACATCAAATATGGAGTAGCCTTTCCATGGAGGCTGGACACAATGTGATCCTTCACGCCCTCCAACAGAATCCTTCGACATGTTGCGATCTTCTTTTGCCAAGCATCAGCTTGAGTAGCATCAGTAGGCTTTGGGATATCCGTATCTATGAACTCTTTCAGCCCGTTATCATCCAATACTGCCTCCATCCTGTCCTTCCATGCAATATAGTTTGAGCTGCCCTCAATAGCATACTCCAATCGCAATCCGTTGAAAGGCATTGCTGCGTTGTCACCAAGAAAACACTGCTGCAAATTCGAATTCCACCAGCAACCAACTCAACCGCCTCGGATGTAAGATTCGTGAGAACACAATATTTCTCGTATAGAGATTGACTGTATGGGCTTTTACCGGATATTTCACCTTCCAAAGGAAGGATGAATCCAGAGGCTACCTAGCCCGATTACAGGCTCTGCCTAGAGGAATAGAATGTAAACACTTCCTGAATAGTAGATCTGATGATTAATCCTCGCTTTGATATCCTGTAGAAATCTCTTCTACAAATCAACCAGCTCTGATACCATGTAGAAATTTTGAATAATTTAACACATATTCAACAGAGAGTATCCTGATCATGTACTATTGCGGAAAACATACACAATACATAAGCTCCTCTACGTTGATCATCAATATAGCAGCATCAATAACAATAAAACATCAAGAGCATTCACACATTAACACAGTATGTATCCCGGGGAAAGCATCTCGCTAAAAACCCCAACTATCTGTATATTAATGATTGAGTCATGTAACATTACACAGCATAATACTTCTTACAAGTATCTCCACCTCTGTTACACACAATACAGCTCAGATCTGAATCAATCACTGGCTCAAATCTCCTTCGCTGCTTACCTGCCTCCGCTGCTCAATACCTTCTCAAGAACTGATGATAATTCCAAGGCAACCACGTATTTCCTTGGCAAAATCACGTGAGAAAAAGCTACAATGTGGGCAAATACGTGGGAAAACTCATTGGCATACTCAATCCCTTGATTGTGCAAGATCTGATGCACAACTATAGTCACAACTGATAGCAATCTGATTCTCTAACACCTATCCCTACTGAACTGAACATGCACTGACATGCAACTGAGTTAACTGATGTATTCATTAGTTGTATTATGAGTTAATAACTTGTGAATTAATTAATAACTAATTCAACCAACTCATCTCTAGTCTATTTGCCAGTTAGACTAAATACAACCAGTTTAACAAAGCTAAATTGAACACAACTCCATCAACTGCACCTCCAGTCCACTAAACTCAACTTACTTGAGTTCTAACTGAAGTCCTGCATGCAAATATTAGTCATCCCATAGGTAACCACGTATTTCCTTCTGGGATCTGCATGTACCACATCCGTAGCTAATCCTGAAGGGCTCCAAGAGAATAAGACAAAGTTTATAGTCTAAATATTATTATGAGCTAATAATATTTGACTGTTCTATATTTAGACTGAGCAGTCACTCCGCTGTGATCAAAAATAGAAGTCCATCTATTTTCTCAACTTGATCAATCATCCATAACAGCAACCTGCAATCCATAGACATGATCCATATGTCTAAAAATAGACATAGTCTAAAAATAGACTTGTGCCAAAAATAGCCTGCGGGCCCACTTAGTGAAGGCGACTCTTTTCACTAAGCTCCATCATCTTGTTGCAATCTCAACATGAGGTGGATGGAGTAAATTCCATATTTGGATTCAAGGTAGCTATGGCTCAATTTAAAGGTTATAATTAACCTAAAAAGGCTCAAATAGGTTTCACAAACACACCAAATCAAGAAAATACAAGGCTACTAATAGCTAGTGTTGTAAATCAACAATTTACCGCAATGAAACAATTTATAACAACAACAAATCTAGTTGCGTAAATTATGAGTAAATAATATAGAATGAAGGCTAAATTTGAGAGAAAAATAGGGACCAAGTTGTAACAAATTTTGACAATTAATAAGTTATATAACAACAAATAAAAACTTGATGTTCTCCCTAGAGAACCGCTGGAAAATGCATGTAAAACAACATGTTCACTTATCAAATACACTTTTCAACAATGTCTAACCATAAGATATGGATCAAAAGGCCATTAAATGTTGAAAGTTTTGAAATTTAACCCTAGTTTATAAAAAAAAAACTACAATTTAGAAGATTACAACAAGAGAGATGGGCTAGTGCCTTCCTAATATAAGGCATATGGAGTCAAGGATTCAAACAATTCTAGAATTTCCATGGAGAGATAACTAGATCCAAACAAAACTAAGGAAAAATAACTAGCTTACCCTAGGGTTAGAAATCTAGGGTCTCAATTTTTAAGGATAATTAAGGCGAAGAAATAGTTTTCTCTATTCTTGAAATACTTGGAATAAGAGTGCTATGCAACCAACTCAAAAAAAGATAGAAAAGATAGATCAACGACTTCAAAATCATCCTCTTCGAGGGGACAACCTCCTTTACATTACACAAATGAACAATTCTTGGATGATTCAAATGACAAAACTTCATTTCTATATATAGGAGTCTAAGGGGTCACAATATAATCAGAGCCGACATAACAATAATAATGTGAGGGCACAACAATAATAATAGTGGGCTTTTATGGGGCGCAATAATAACAATATGGGGACAATATGGGCACAACAACAATAATAATAAGGGCTACAATAATAATAATAACGGGGGAATACACTAGTGTTATATGGATCTAACATACCCCTCCTTCAAAAAAGTGTTGTCCTCAACGCTTGAGTAGTTATGGATGCTTCTATATAAAATTCTCATCCTTCCATGTGGAATCTTCAGAGGGTAAGTTCTTCCACTTGATGAGTTACTCTAAAATTGATCAATTTTGTAGCTGTCATGTTCTTGTTTTTGTGAGTGCTTCAGGTTCCAAGATGATTTTTCCTTCCTCGTCAAGTTTTGGCAATATTGTTTGAACTGGGAGTTTGTCACCTATAACCTTCTTTAAGCATGAAACATGGAAAACTGGGTGCACTCAGGAAGATGCAGGAAGCTCCATTTTGTATGTCATAGTACCAATCTTTTGCAATACCTTGTACGTACCATAATACTTTGGTGATAATTTATTATCCTTCTTACCTTGCTTGAGGGACATTTGTTTGTATGGTTGTAGCCATAGAAATACTCAGTCACCTACATCAAAACTTCTTTCACTGCGATGTTGATTTGCTTGTTGTATCATTCTTTTCTGCACCAAAGTGAGGTTATCCTTTAAGAGTTGAAGAAGTTGTTGCTGATGCTTGATGTGATCTTCCACTACTTGGACCTTAGAATTTTTCTGAAAGATGATGTGATGGACGGTGGAGGATATCCATAAAGTACCATAAATAGAGTGATTTTTTCTGCAGTGTGGAAGGAAGTGTTATACCACCATTCAACCAGAGGAAACCACTTAACCAATTGTGTTTGTTTATCATATACTAAGCAATGAAGATATCCTTCCAAACATTTGTTCACTATCTTAGTTTTCCCATTAGATTGAGGATGATAAGATGATCTAGGTTCGAGTGTGACAAAGGACCCTTCTAAGACCTTTTACTTTCATGATGTGTTAAATTGCACTTTTAAAAGAACATCAATGAATACATCTGCATGTTGTAAAGAAGAGGAACATGACAATCATCAACACATGAAAAAATAAGACGTTGATAACAGAGTTCGTCCAGGAAGGACTACGTCTCCGGGCCCTAGTGTCAAGATGGTGTAGGCCGCTGCATTAAGTGCTATCAATAGTGATGATGTACATAAAATGTGATGTCACTATCATACAAGGAAAATTACCTCATGCAGGAGTGGTGCCAAGAGATGTTCCGCTACAGGAACTCTCAGTCAAAAGGACTCCTATGAGTATGACACAAAACTCATGCATGATGATCATCCTGCCAACATGGCATAAGAGGGATCTCAGTGCAAACACACATGATGACAACATGAGTATCCCATCAACATGACGAAAAAGGGATCTCGAACAAAACATGATGAGTCATGACCACAAGTACATCACATGAATGATTCCGCATCACATCAAGTAGGAATCACTAAAACGAGTAAGAAACAAGATCCCACATCAAACATCAAACAGGGATTTGTGTAGCACAATGCATAGCAAAAGAAGTACATGAATACGCTGCATATACCTCACATCTTGGGGCCATCTGAATATCTGTATGTCAAGCTGCTGAAGCTATTCGGACCATCAATCTCATGGCATCGAATTGCATGGAAATGGCTGCTCACTCATGAACGTTGACCCCTACACTTCACTTCGAAAAGTGGCCGAAAAATGAAATGAGAAAATGGAAAATTTGAACACACCATCAGATTTGTGGCGTTGAATAGTGTAAAATTGATTGTCAAATTTCTGAATTCTAAGAAAGTGGAAATCTGGGGCTCAAGGAATCTTTTAGATTCCCCCTAGATTCCTTAAAGATTCCCTCCTTCGGGTCTTCTGAAGATCTGCTACTCAGATTAGAAAACTGACTGTGCCATCGGGTTTGTGTCGCTAAGAGGTGTAAGATCAACATAAAATTTGTCTAATTTGGACACTGCAAAAATTTCACCCTCCTGGAAATTTTGCTCAGTCATGGTTCCACCTACAAATAAATTAATTAAAAAAAATTGCCTTGAATTCCATGCCCACTCTTGGTTCCTCCATGCTGCCCCCGCACTGAAGAAAATTAGGTTTTAAATATTTTTTTCCAGGTGAATGTTCCAAAGATGACTGTTGGCGCATTGGTTAAGTTTGGCGGATTGTTGAGGAGGGGTCGGGGGATCAAATCCCGCCTCTCCTTTTTTTGTTATAAAATGGTTGCATTAACGTGTAACAGGGCAGGTCCGCCAGTTCAATGGCCCGCTCCCCAAACTTCCGCTGGTTGTTCATGTGAGTAATGTGGAGGGGCGGCGGGGTTGACTGCCTGCCCCCCATATGTTAATACATATGTGTAATGGAGGTTACGAGGGTGGCGGGGTCATCGCCGCCCGCCCCATTAATATATGTTTTTTGTTACTTGGTGGTTGAGGGAGGGCCAGCGGGGGTCGTGGCCCGTCAACCCATAAATAAAATTTGATTTTTTAATGTAGTCCGTTGGGGGGTTGGCGGGGTTGGTGGCCTGCCACCCCAATAATATTTTTATTTTTTATTTTTAATTTTATTTATTTAGTTTTTTAATTAAGTAATTTATTTATTTTTTAAAATCACGTAGCCATTTTTAAAAATTCGAAAAATGACCAAAGGGGACAAATTAAACAACCACAAATTCACCCAAAATCTGGCCCAGGTTGGCTAGAATCTGGTCACTGGATTTTGTCCAAAATGCTGCCTTCTTAAACCTACCCAGGCACCCAAGTCAACTTGAACTTTAACTGGCTCGTTCTTCCTCACACAAGCTCAGATTGACGAATCATCCACACCGTTTTGATCAGGACAACGTGATCTATGCTCTGGTCCTAGTTTGAAAGTATTCTGATCACTTTGATTTTTGAGCTTTCATAAGCCCTCCTTGTCCTGTGTGTGTCTCTGGAGCCACCTGGATCATAAGATGAGCTATGAGCTAATTGAGTACCCATACAAGAAAATAATTTCGTCCAAAAATTTCCAATGAAAATGGGATCTCTGTCACTAACAATAATCTTTGGGTTACCATGCAGTTTTTGTATTGTTTCCATAAATGCAGTAGAAATTGTATTGCCTTTAAATGGATGAGATAATGCACAAATGTGTGCGTACTTGGTAAATCTATCAACTACCACCATGATGACACTCTTTCCTTCGGACTTGAGTAAACCTATGATAAAATCCATTGAAACCTCCTCCCAACATTGATTTGGAATGAATAAAGGTTGTAACAGACCCGGGGTATTAATTGTCTCAACTTTATTTTGTTGGCAAACCAAACATTCCCCCACAAATTTTTGAATATCATATTTAAGGCCATCCCAAAAAAAATACTTCTTAACCCTGTGGTATTTTTTAAAAAATTCTAAGTTCCCTCCTAGCGGAGAGGTGTGCAATTCCAGAAGAATATTTTATTTGAGTTGGGAATTCTTACAGAGGTATAAGCGATCTTTGTACCATAACGAATCATTTTTCTAGCTAAATGTGTCAAATGATTGGGGTCTTGCTGCAACTTTTGAATGAGTGCCCACACTTCTTTGTCATTCTTCCATTCATCCCTTGCTTCATTTATCCAATTTGAATGGATAATAGAAATGACACAAAGCAATGCTTCCACATCCTCATCCTTTCTTAAGAGTGCATTTGCAACAACATTCTGTTTCCCTTTTTTGTAGATGATTTCAAAGTCATAACCCAACACCTTAGTGACCCATTTTTGTTTCTCTTCTGAAGATAATCTTTGTTCTAAAAATTATTTAAGACTATCATGATCCGTTTTTACCTTGAAGTGTCTTCCCATTAGGTAAGGTCGCCATTTCTTAAGTGCATTTAGTATTTCCAACATTTCCTTCTCATAAATAGCTTTGTGTAAATACTTTCCTTTGATTAGACGACTTTCAAAAGAAATGGGTTTTCCTTCTTGCATTAAAACAACACAAATTCCATTTCCCGAGGCATCACATTCCACAATAAATGTTTTTGTGAAGTCTGGTGTAACTAATATTGGTGGTTGGCACATTGCTTCTTTAAGATGTTCAAAGGCCTCCATTACTTTTGGAGTCCAAGAAAATGCATCTTTTTTTCAGTAATGTTGTTAGAGGTGTTGCTATTCTCCCATAATTCTTAACAAACTTGCGATAATACCCTATCAACCCGAGAAATCCTTGCAGATGCTTTATGGATGTGGGAATTTTTCATTCCTTAATGGTTTTAATTTTGCTAGGGTCTACCTTAACACCTTCATGAGATACCATATGACCCAAATATTCCACCTTCTATACTCCAAAGAAACATTTGGAAGTTTTTGCATATGAATGTTTCTCCTCCAATAGTTTGAGCACCCTGTCAACATGTTGAACATGATCCTTCCAAGACTTATTGTAGATTAGTATATCATCAAAAAATACTAACAAAAATTTTCTAAGGGTTTGAAAGTGGAATTCATCAAACCTTGAAATGTAGAAGGTGCATTGGTGAGGTCAAAAGGCATGACCAAGAATTCATAATGATACTCATGAGTTCTAGATGTTGTTTTCGGAATGTCTTCAGTCTTCATTCTGATTTGATGATATCTTGAACGAAGATCCAACTTGGTGAAGTAAATTGCTCCATGTAATTCATACAATAATTCATCAATGGTAGGAATGGTAAATTTATCTTTAATAGTGAGCTTGTTGAGCTCCCTATAATCTGGACATATGCACCACGATCCATCCTTCTTGTGCACCAATACTACTGGAGCAAAGAAACAAATTTGACTAGATCGAATTATACCAACCTCTTAACATTTCTGCAACCATATGTTCAATTTCACTCTTTTGGGCATATGGATATCTGTAAGGCATGATGTTTGGAGGAACACTTCCTGGAATGAAATGAATAGCATGGTCATGATCACGAATAGGTGGGAGGCCTTTGGGAGTCTCAAATACCTTGGAATGATTATCCAAGACCTTTTGGAGATCTGGAGAAATAGATGATTTCGATGTGGGAACCTCTAGTGAACATAATTGTGCAATTACGCCCCATTGTTCTTTCTTTAGAATATTTTTCATGTTGTTATAGTTTATTATCTTTCCCAAATTCCCTACAATACCCCTTATTCCACTTCCTTTCCTTCCCAAAAAAAATTTCAAGAGAAGTTCTTGAAAATTAAACGTTATTATACCCAAAGATTGTAGCCATTGGACTCCTAGTACAACATCAATGCCACCCATTGAAATAGAAAGCATTGGAATATTCAATACATATTCTCCCATGGATAACTTGATATTATGGCACTTTCCAGAGTAATTTATGGTTCTTCTATTTTCAACCATCACTTGACACTCTGGTGTTGGATATAGGAAGCAATTCAATTACTTGGCTATCTTACAATGAATAAAATTATGGTCACTACCCGAATCAATCAACACTATACCTTTTTCTTCTTGATATGTCCTTCTATACTAAAAGTTTGAGGAGTGGTAATTCCTACAATGCATTACAAGATATGGTTGGATTCATTTCTTCTTTCTCCAGGGTTGGTTCCTGGTGTATATCCTCATATTTTGATGTTTCTTGTTCCTTTTCTTTGTCCTCTTCAAAATCTATGTAAAAAAATTTCTTCTCAGCACACTTATGACCTTTAGTGTATTTTCTATCACAATTATAACAAAGCCCTTTTGCTCTTTTTTCTTCAAATTTTTGTGGTGTCAACCTTGTAGGTTGTGGAAGGATAGGTGATGCAACACTTCCATCTTTATAGGTGTGAGTGGCAGGCTTCCTTGTGGCCATAATTTTGCTTTTAATTTTTCTTGCCAACCTGAATGCCTTCTCCAATGAATCAAGTTCCCAAAGGTGAACCTCATGTTGAATGTTATCCTTTAAAGTCCCTATGAAAAAATAAATCCTATGCTCCTTCATAATACCATTTACCCTTATATTTAATTTTTGGAAGTCCTCAATGTGCTCCACCATTGAACCCTTTTGTTTGAGATTCATCAATTAACTAAATAAGGTGTTGCTCTTCATATCCTCGTAATGTGCTATCATTTCCTTCGTAAAAATTGACCAAGTGACAATTGTTTTACGAGAGAAAATCCATTGATACCATACAAACTTATTGGGAGCCTCCAAATATAAAGTTGCAATGCATACCTTTTGTGTATTTTGTCCATTATGGAGATCGAAATATTGCTCCATCTGTAGTATCCATGTTACGAGAGCCTTCCCATCAAACCTCCTCATATCGATCTTTGGAATGTGGTGGGTCTTGAATCCAAATTTAGAGTCTATGAAATCATGATTAAGATTTTTTTTTTTCTCATCATGAGTTTCCATTACTACCATTTCTCCATTAAGAAACATTTCTTGTAGCAACTTTGTCAAATCTATTTTCAAATCTTACTTGTTGTCTTTAATCTTTGCTTCCATGCCATCCATCTTACCTTCCATGCCATCTATCTTAGCATCCATTCCATCCATATTATCTTCCATTCCATTCTTTAAACCATCCATCTTAGCTTCAGTTACTTTTTGTGAGAGCGAAACTTGTTGCACTTGATCTCGTAATTTTGATATATCATGTTGGATTTCTTCCTCTTCTTCATGTGTCATAGTAGATATTTCTGGTTTCTTACTAGTTGTTTCGATTTTATTTTTTCGGGTCATCAGTTAATGGTAATTATTCTTCACAATGCCCTTTGAATCACTTCAAACTACTTTCTTAAACAAAACTTATGCAAATTTTAAATAACTACACACCTTTTTTGTTTTTTTCTTTATGGATTTCGATATTGAATCTGATGTATCTATGTAATTTCAGATCTCCAAGATATAAAATTTTGTCTTATGGTATCCCTCTGCATCTTCTTTCTAACCCCACAAGTCTTATCACGATTGGATTCTCCAAGAAAGATTTATGCCCAATCTCCCACAATGACCTAATTATAGACTGGTTTAGTAAAGGGGACTTGTACGAAGTGCCACATGTCATTGTTTTGACCTTTGTCCTTGAAAACAACACCCAACAAACTAAAGTTCATCCTATTTCTATAACATTTTACGAAATTCAAATCTGATGCTCAAAGAGAAAGTTAGGACGATTTTCCCAAGGTCACTTGTTTGAGATGGAATTCAGAAGCCTGCAAAAACCCTAACTTCCTCAGCTTTTATCTCTGAAATTATACCACAAAAAGGTTTGAAATTCGGTCACGACGTGCACCATGATTTCACCTCAAATGGGTTTTTTTTAAGCTACTGACTCTTCGTAGAAAAAAAGTTATAGAGAAAATATCACAATGACTTCTTTGAAGGAGCGAAACCCTAGAATCCAAAGCTTTGATACCAAATGTTATGCAACCAACTCACAAAAGGATAGAAAAGATAGATCAAGGACTTCAGAATCAGCCTCTTTGAGGGGGAAACCTCCTTTACATTACACAAATGAACAATTCTTGGATGATTCAAATGAAAAAACCTCCTTTCTATATATAGGAGTCTAAGGGGTCACAATATAATCAAAGCCGACATAATAATAATAATGCGAGGGCACAACAATAACAATAGTAGGCTTCTATGGGATACAATAATAACAATATGGGGACAACATGGGCACAACAATAATAATTAGGGCTACAATGACAATAATAATGGGGGAATACAATAGTATTATAGGGACCTAACAAAGAGTTTAGCTTAACAAGGGACAATGAAATAAATGCAAAATAAACTCACTTAGCATATGAACATTTATCCTAAAAAACATAATACAAAGACAAAGAAAATAAACCAACTTAATCCACCATGCATCATTTAAGATCCACCATAAGTGATTTGGATCTAATAATTATAATTTTTTTCCATCCATCTTGAAGCTTTTAGACTAGAAAAAGTGGATGAATCAACTCACAAGACCATTTTTATTGGCAAGTCTCGATTGGATAATTGGGGTATAAAACCTTCCAAGAGCATTTTGAGGCATCAAATGACTTTTTTAGGGTAAAATTTTTCCGCCAAAGTGTGCACCTTTTTGTATTATTTTACACACATATAATTTTCCAATGCTGTAAGAATTTCCTCAATCATATTTTGTATGCAAAATTTATGCGACTTGAAAGTTGACCTTTTTGTTTTGACAACCATAATCCAAGAGGATGCCCCATCATACCCCATCATTCATGGAAAATGGGATAGCCATGTGATCATGATGATGAAGACTCTATAAAAGTCAATATTGTAACTCTAGTTAAGAGTTGAAGGAGTCAAACCTAACCACTAGTAAACTATAGGGTTGTGTTATATGTTGATTTATGGTAGCATCAAATGTGCTATAAGTCTCAAAATTTGCAGGGAGGCTTGACACATGCATTCTCCAATAAACAAAAATATTTCTAGGAAATTCCACCCAAAGACAGTTTTATTAAAATAATTAATTATTTTTAATGGGACCCTAAGTCTAAACTTAGTAAATTAAACTAATCAAAGGGTATTAATCTAACTGTGGGTGTAACTTCTAGAAGAAGACGAGGATCAAGCCAAAATGATCTAAGCCATTGATTAGAATTTAATATGGGTCGTTGGTTGTCCAACATAAATATATAAGAAGAGGCTTGAGGGGAACTTGGAGAACATATCGAGTGAAGATCAGAAAATCGATTTTCTAAAGTAGAGCAACTGCCGAAGAGAAATTCAATGTGAGCTTTTGTAGTGAGGGGCAGGGATAGTTCCAATTAGATATTTCTCTCGATCCAAGAATACTTAGCAAAGGAGGCAAAGAGAGATCTAGAAGAGGTAGCACAGAGCCAGAAGAGGTTGATGTAGGGCCACAGAGAGGTAGCACAGAGCCTTGAGGAGGTCCGAAAATTTGTTGAAGGAATCAATTTCAGAGACCAGAAGCCAACATGTGAGACTGGGAGGTGAAAATAAAATTCTTGGGCAACAAATTGATCAGAAGAATAGGTGACGAAGTCCCTAGAGGTTGTGACATAAGGCTGATTTAGTGACTACATAGAGGCAACGTAGAGGTGGCCAGGGGCTATTCATTCAGTGGCTGTATCCGTCAGATCTCTAGTGATAGTGTGAGGTAATATTACTTATCTCTCTATTAGTGATATTGTCTGTACTAGAAGGCATCCAAAGATTGTATTTAGAAATCACTACTGCTTAATAATAAAACCCTCTATTGTTGCACCAATTTTCCCACACTGGGTTTTTCCAGGGACATTTGTCCAAAAAAACTGTGTAGATGAGCTGTATTTTTTTCAAGTTTAATTTCTTGTTTCTGCATATAATAATTAAAGAGTGAAGGCTACATTGTATTAGTTTCATTTTTTACCATAGGAAATATTAAATAATTTTGTTCAGTAATTAACAAATAGAAGAAATGTAATCAGTTGCTGCAGTAGAAATTTGGGCATCCAAATACATGGTATCAAAGCTGCAGGTGAAACAAGAGAACAATGCCGGAAGAGACTAGCGCTGAAGGAGGAAGGGAATTTGAAATTTCTGCAGAGGCACAATTCAAATCCCCAGAGGGAGTGCGCAATTCAAGCTAGGAGGGAAGGATTTTTGTGGTAAATCTCTCTCTGAGTGAGTCAATAGAGAGGTAAATTTCCAAATCGAAATCTGTCAGTGCAAAAAGAGTAGTGTGGTAGTAGCTTCAATGAGAGGGGTTTCTGGTGTGATGCAGTTTTTTGCAGGCAATTTCTAGGCAGAAAGATGTTAGAGGGAAGAAGAGACACTTGCGGGAATTTATTCCTCAGAGAATTCCCAGCCAAGGAATTTGAATTCTCATTTTTTTGAGCAGCATCAGGAGAGAGGAGGTCATTCTGTTGTGTGTGGAGCATGATTGTCCAGAGGTCTTTGTTTCAGCGGGATGTATACCCCAAGAAGTTTGTACACCCCTCCACGCGGGGGGGACTTGTCCCCCCCGTGGGGGTTCAGGGGGGCCGATCCCCCTGGTTGGGGGGTCCGGGGGCCAGCGGTCCCCCAATGAGGGCTCGGGGGCAGCGCCCCCGAAGCTAATAACAGATGTAAATTTGCCTTGTAAAGTATAGTAATTTCTAGTCAATCTGGGCCGTTCATTAGGCGGATGATCTAATGGTAGAACTTATGTTTATTTTAGGGTTTTTCGCCCTAGAAGGCAACCCCTCTCTTCGTATGAGGGCATTGTATTTGAGGCTGTGATAGATGTGTATTCTATATGTGTGAGCGAGAAACGAAGAGGTGAGACTATGAGAGAAAGCAGAGGATATTACAACGGATTTGCTGTAAGTTGTGTCTCTTCATTTTGCTGGATAATAGAAAGGAAGGACTGGCTGTTCGGGGTGGACGTAGCCCAAACTGGGTGAACCACGTATATCTCTGTCTCTCTTGTTTTATGCGTTTTCTGTGTTTATATTTCTACAATATTTTATGTGTTCCATTGCTCCGTAATATATAATTTTCTAACACATTCGACTTTTTTTCGAGTGGCAGAGATGGAAACCAATGGATTGAGAGATCATGGTCGGTTGGATGGTTCATATAACTATGTGGTCTGGAAGGAAAGGCTGTCATGCCTTCTAGATGAGGATTTTCTCAAGATCTACGTCGACAACATGGTATCTAAGCCCGTGGATCCATATTTGCTCAATAAGTACAAGGGAGAAATGGTGAATACCAAGAGAATGATCTTTGATGAAGTGAAGGATCATATAGTCTGTCATAGTGCTGGCAGAGACACTACCAAGGAGACGTGGGATTCTTTGTCAACACTATATCATGGATCTTTCGAGCAACAAAAGATGTACTTGGAGTAGATGATGAGATCTATGCAGATGCAGAAGGGGGAACGTATTGATCCATTCCTCACTAAGCTTCAGGAGACTCGAGATGAGCTGACAATTGTGGGGTCAACACCTCAAGGTTCCATGATGGTATGACTGGCCCTAAATTCAATATTGGAGGAGTGGATAGAGCATCCTAGGTAGGGCAACTTTGCCAGACTGTGATGGAATGTGGGAAACTCTTAAGAAAGAGGAGTGAGAAGAGATTGATGGAAGTAACAACAATGGGTTGAAGCCCAAGGAGGAAAAAGAGAATGCAGCCCTCGCATCCAAGGGGAAGTAGGAGCGACGAAAGAAGAATAAAGATGTTTCGAAGATCAAAAGCTTCAGGTGTGGTGAATTCGGTCACTACACAACATAATATCCTCTTAGGAATAAGGAAGGATGAGAAGCATGATCCGAAGGTTGCAACCACAAATATCAAGGAGGAAGATTTCACCATGATAGTCCATGCATCTCTAGGAGGGAGATGGGGATATTTAGAGTTGTAGTTCGAAAGGACTGTAGTTGAGCAAGATCCTTGAGGAGTCCACCTCTCAGATCAATTCCTTGCTACGGGAGACCAAATAAGAAGTATCAAGATGGACCAGTGTCAGTTGGTGTAGAGGAGTGTCAGAGTGATAGTTGCAGTGGCTTGGAGCGCCAGAGACTGAGCAGCGCAGAGTAGAGTTGGCAGTAGTGTAGTTGGCAGAGAGCAGAGGTTAGCAGCAACACAGAGGCTTCAGAGGGTCAGGGTAGAGACTAGAAACATTCACAACTCCAACAACAAGATGCATCATACTGAACACTTGTTCAATAATTTGGGATGCTTTTCTGTCACTGATGTTGTAGCAACATCAGTTGGAGAAGGTTGCAGTGCATATGCAGCATTGGTAGTGGCAGTGCCAGTAGTAGCATGGATGCAAAATTGAGAGGGAGTTGTAGTATGGATGCAGTGTTGACAATGGCAGGGTCAACAATAGTACAGATGCAGCATTTATGCAATAGTTGGTGGACATGATGTTAGACATCAATAGCGCAAAAGGAGATGTTACATAATAGAGTGATGCTTTTGGAGGGTGCATTGCTAGAGCACATTCCTTGCTAAGAGGGAGTGTTGATTTCTAGTAGCATCATATGTGATCTAAGTCTCAAAATTTTAAGGGAGGCTTAGACACATGCATTCTCCAATACCCAGAAATTGTTTTGTGAAATTTCAGCGGGAGATAATTTTATTGAAATAATTAATTATTTTTAATGGGACCCTAAGTCTAAACTTATGAAATTAAAATAATTAAACGTATTAATCTAACTATGGGTGTAACTTCTATAAGAAGATGAGGATCAAGCCAAAATGATCTAAGCCATTGATTAGAATTTAATCTAGGTCATTGGTTATCCAACAGAAAGATATAAGAAGAGGCTTGAGGGGCACTTGGAGAACATATCAAGCGAAGATCATAAGATCAATTTTCTGAAGCAGAGTAGCTGTCGGAGAGAAATTCAAAGTGATATTTTGCAGTGAGGGGCAGAGATAGTTTTGGTTGTAGATTTCTCCTGATATAGGAATACTTAGTAGAGGAAGCAGAGAAATATCTCGTAGAGGCAGCGTAGAGCTAGAAGAGGTTGATGCAGGGCCACACAGAGGCAATGTAGGTTGATGCAGAGGCAACACAAAGCCTTGAGGAGGTTCAAAAATTTGTTGAAGGAATCAATTTCAGAGGCCATAAGATGGGGTGTGAGATCGGGAGGTGAAAATAAAAGTTCACACGGGCAACAAAATTATCAACAAAAGGGGTGACGCAGTCCCTAGAGGCTACGACATTGGGATGCCATAGTGACTTTGCAGAGGCAACCAAGGGTTGTTGATTCATTGGTTGGATCAGTTAGATTTCTAGTGATAGTGTGAGGTAATCTCACTTATCTCTTTGTTAGTGATATTCTTTGTACTTGATAGCTTGGAAGGCATCCAAAGATTGTATTAAAAAATTACTACTTATTAATAATAAAACCCTCAGTTGTTGCACTGGTTTTCCCACGCTGGGTTTTTCTAGGGACATTTGTCCAAAAATAACTGTGTAAATGTGTTGTATTTGTTTCTTGTTCAGTTTCTTGTTTCCGCTTATAATAATTAAATAGCGAAGGCTGAAATGTACTAGTTTTGTTGTTTACTGTAGGAAACAATAAATAATTTTTTTTAGTAATTAACAAATAGAAGAAATGTAATTAGTTGTTGCAGTAGAAATTTGGGCATCCAAATTTTCACATTATAACCGGGAAACTAGGAGGAAAAGGGGTTTCATTCTATTGAAGTTCATTTTTTCCATAGATGAGTAGAATAGAGGAGAGTGGATAGGGAGAGAGAGAACAAAGAGGATTTGTGCATTGTAGCAGCCAACAAGCCACAAGCCTCATTCATTTGTACTTGTAATCTAGTTTCCATTTAGAGAATGAGAATAGAGCAACCTCACCTTCTTGTTGGGTTTTCTCTCGAAAGGGTTTCCTAATGTATATCTTGTATTCTTACATTTGTGAGTGATTTTTTTTTTTGTTTTTCCTCTATTTTTTGTATTGTACATATTGCATGCATGAGACTAGAACGTAATAAATCCAAAAGTCTAACGAAAAATAATTCACATAGATTTTTATGTATAATTGTATCAAATCTATTGTGACAGACTCTCCAATGGAATATCCACCATAATTTACAAATCATATTGGTATCATATCATGTTTCTTTGGGTATATTGTTTGGATTTGCAGGAGATCAAGATCTATTAGTTGAAAGTCATAAAACCCTAGTCATGGCTGACAAATCTATGAATAACGCTGATGATCTCATAGAGGAGAAGTTTGTACGGCTGGAAGCACAAGTTGAAAATATAAATTGTAATGTGAGCTTCCTCATGATGGCCTTGACCAATAAGATCAGGCTATTTGGAGAAGATGGAGGTTCTAATGTATGTGTTGGATCGAAGGGGAAATTAGTATGTTGGGAAGAACCAAAGAGGGAATCTAAGAAAGAACATGAAAAGTATCAACCAAGTTTGAATGACATGAACCACTCAAAATCCCTATTCAAAATGGAAGTGAAGGTCAACATAAAGTTGTATCAAGGTGAGACTGATGCTTTGAAGTTAAATCATTGGTTGCATAAAATGGAAGTTTACTTTAGTGTTCATCATATAGAGGAAGAACATAATATTTTTTTTGGTTGGATGAAATTAGAGCGTCATGCCCTAACCTGGTGCTAAAGCAACATGGAGACCTTGAGGTTGGAGGGATATCCTCTAGTAACTAAGGGTGAGGAATTCAAAAACCTCATAAAAGTCACAATTTTACCTTATCAGAGCACCAATGGAATTACTTTAGGAAAAAGCAGGGAAATATTGTACAAGAGTACTCCAAAAAGTTTAAAAAGATTGTCATAATGTTGGGTATCTCCCGAAAGAACTCAGACATACTCAAGTATTTTGGGGGCTACAAAATCATCTACCGAAGCAAGTGATGTTTTTCCAACCTAGATTATTGAACAAGGCTTGTGTAAAAGCATAGTACCTAGATAACATAGGCCAAAAGAAACGAAAATCAAGTGGGTCAAAGTAGAAGGAGCACCATGACACTTATAAGGAGGGGAAGAAGAAGTGGAAAGGGGGAAAAAATAAAAAGACAACAACCAAAACATACAAGTGCAAATATCCTAAGAAACACTGCCATTGCAATATTGACAGTCATACAGAGGAGTGTTGGAAGTTTCATCCAAAGCTTAACTTGAAGAAAAAAAATAAAGATGCAAAGAAGAAGAACCTCATGGCCATTATTTCGACAAATTAGGTTGAAATTAGCTTGGACGTGGATGAGAAGATCATTTATACATCAGTGTAGAAGGAGGTGAATATGAGTAGCCTTCAACAATAGGAAGAGAATGAAAATACCATAGTCTTACATAAAAGGATATAGGTTAAGAAGACAGATTGATGTTGTGTTCGACTCGAGATCATAGGAAACTATAATCGTAGTAGATCTGGCCAACAAATTGGGATTGGAAATTCATGATCATCCAATTCCATATCCATTGGGATGGTTAAATAAGGATGTGGAAATAAAGGTAACAAAACAGTGTAAAACAATATTTATTATTAGTGTTGATTTTGTTTATGAAGTAAAATTAGATGTAGTTCCCCTTGATGTATGTGGAGTGATGTTTGGAAGTCCATATATGTACATGTAGGATGTAATCTTGCAAAGTTCCAACTAGTACCACCTCATGAAGGATGGGAGTTCATTCACCATCAACGCACACAAGGGCAAGTTAAAAATGTCTCTTGTAAGTTCCAACCAAGCTAAGAAATTGATCGTTTCTAACAAGAAGTATGTTTTATTATTTTTAAGAGAAAATCAATATGTAGAAGAGTTATTGAGAGAAAATTCATCCCTTAAGGGGTGTACTAATAGAAAAAACAATAACTAGAAGAGTTTATGCAAGCATACAAGGATGTGCTCTAGGAACCTAAAGGGATATCGCCCAAGAAGGAAGTGGAGCATGAAATCTAGCTATTGTTGGGCTCGTCATTGCCAAAAATTGTTTTATACATGTAGTTTATTATAGAAGCAATCTGGGTGAAGAAACAATTGCAATAACTACTGGAACAAGGTATCATTTGACCAAGTAATTTTTCATTTGGGTCGCTCATCATCATTATGCCAAAGAAGGATAGGACTTGGTAGATGCGTATCAATTACAAAGCATTAAACAAAATCACGCTCAAGAACAAGTTTGCCCTGCTAGGACATGTGAATTGTTCAATCGATTGCAACAATGAAATGCTTCACCAAGGTGGACTTGAAGTCTGGATATCATTAGGTTTGAGTTAGAGAAGAAGATACTTGGAACATTTCCTTCAAAATGAGGCATGGTTTGTACAAGAAGTTTGACCTATGTAATGCACTTGCTACATTTATCAAGTTAATGAATGATATACTACAACATTTTATAGATTCATTTGTTATTATATATTTGGATGATATTTTGGTATATAGTATTACCTAGGAGATGCACATATCACATTTGACACAAGTGCTAGAGACATTAAAGAAGCACCAACTGCAGGAAAATATCAAGAAGTGTGAGAGTGCAAAGTAGTTTTTGGTGTATCTCTGGTATGCGATAGGTGGAGGAGAGTTGAAAACAAATCCTACCAAGATGGAGGCCATCATGAAGTGTTCAATGCCTACTAATGTTTATGAGGTGAGGAGTTTCATTGGGCCAACATATTCCTTGAGGAATTCATAGCCTCGTTTTTAGTAGTAGTAGCACCACTTGATGCCCTAACAACAAGTGGAAAGGGTTTCTTGTGGGGAAAGGGTTAGCAAAGGGATTTTGAGGAGTTAAACAGGAAGATTATTCAAGCACCAATTATGGAATTACAAAACTTGTAGTAGTTATTCAAAGTGGAGACAAATGCAAGTGGGTATGCTATGGGAGTGATCTTGATATAGGGAGGAAGGTCTGCATGCTACCATTCTAAAGTATTTCATGGGGAAGTTATTAACTACCCTAACTATGAAAAGGATCTCTATGCCCTGGTGCAAGCTATGAAGAAGTGGAAACACAACCTAATGGGAAAGGAGACAATAATCCACACAGGTCACAAACCACTATAGTATCTACAGACCCATAGTAAACTACAACAAACCAAGCATTACAAGCGGATGGGGCTTTTACAACAATTTCATTTAGTGATCAAGGACAAGAAGGGAAGCAAAAACAAGTTGGCCAACATGATTTCAAGGCCACCCAAATCAAATATCACAACTTTGGAAAATTTGATGCACATGGAGCCATTCACCCATGGTGTATACAAAGGGGCATATTAAAAGGATGAGGACTTCAATGAGGTGTTTCAACAGTTGCAAAGTTAGAGTCATGTGCACGATGGTGACAACACAATTGACTACCATCTCTAGGATGGGTTACTCTATAGGTTGGATAAGGTATGTGTTCCTAAAGGTGAGTGACTATAGTTGATTAAAGAGGTTCACACCTCCAAGGTTATAGGGAACTTAAGTGTATGTAAGGTGGTGGAGAACTCGCAGAGCTATGTGTATTGGCCTAAGATGAAAGAATATGTAGTTCGGTTCATAAGAGGATGCATGCTTTGTTGTACCAACAAGCATAGTAACAAGAAATAGGGTTTATATCATCCATTACCTATACTCGCTCATCCTTGGCAAAGCATTTCCATGGACTTTGTTAGATTTTTACCAACAACTAGGAAGGGACATGACTACCTATCCACGGGAGTTGACAAGTTTAGCAAGATGTGTGCTCCGATGCCCTGTAAAAGGACCATAAGTAGGAAAGAAGCAGTAAAAGTTTTCTTTGGACAAGTATAAGTGCACATTGGGATACCAAGGGGCATCATTTCAAACAGGGATACAATATTTCTCAATGCATTTTGGACTACATTATGGGAAAATATGGACAATAAATTAGAGAGTTCTACAAGATTATATCCATAGATAGATGGGAAGACATATGTAGTCAACATGACTTTGGTGTAGCTTTTGAGGGGGTACAATAAGAAGCATCCAAACTTGGGATGGAATTTGGTATATATACAACATTATTATAATAGAGTAGTCCATACTTCCACTAGTAAGTCCCTATTTGAAACATTTTTTTGGATATTTTCCACCTTCACTTTTGTATATTACATATGGGAAGAAAGGAGGAGTGAGGGAGGATATCAAGGGGATGCATTAAGGGTAGAAAAAATTGTGGAGAAAATCAAGAAAATCCATATACATGTATAGGAGACACTGCATAAGTCACATGAAATATAAGTCCAAGAATGATCAACATAGAATAGAGAGGTTGTTTAAGGTGGGAGATAGAGTTTGGTTATAGTGAACACAGAGAGGTTACAAGTTCTTGGTAATAAAATCAAGGCTTTGTGATAGGTTCCCTTTGAGATACTAAAAATGGTGGTAAATAACACCTATAGACTTAGTATACCTCCAAATATGTGCATTTAATCACTGGTGAATATAAAGTATTTAAAACACTATGAGCCTCCATGCTAGATCAAGAAAAGGAAAAGGTCCTACCTTTTGTAGAGGATTTGGCACCAAATTCCTAGGTAGAGTTAACACAAGATATAATTTTAAAGAAGAGGTCCAAAATTACAAGAAAGGGGAAATGACCTTTGCTTTATTAGGTTGAAAGGATGTCTTCATGGAAAAGTTAAATGGTACACTTGAGAGAAGGTGGAGGAAAAAATTCCTCACCTCATTCAACATAAGCTTTTGGGGACCAAAATCCTCCTGAAATGGGGAAGTGTGATCCATATTAGATCATTATATTTTTTTCATCTATCTTGAAGCTTTTAGAGTGGGAAAGTGGAGGAATTAGCTCATAGGACTAGCGGGACCAAGTTTGGCATAATGGGGTTTGAAATTTTCCAGGAGTAGTTTGAGGCATCAACTGTAATTTATCGGGGGTATTTTTGGTCTCTTAAGCACCACCTTTTTATGTTGTTATACACATAGATACATTTCCAATGATGTAATAATTTCCTCAATAAGATTCTATATGCAAAAGTTATGCCACTTGAAAGTTGACCACCTTGTTTTGACCACCATAATTTGAGAGGATGCCACTTCAGCCCCCATCATTCATGGAAAATGGGTTATACATGTGATCATGATGAAGAATACTCTAGAAGGGTAAATATTGTAACTCTAGTTACAAGTTTAAGGATTCAAACCTGATCCAGGGTGGCTCCAGACACATGAAGAAGTCTGAGAGGGCTCAAAAATGGCCAAAATTCAAAGTGGTCATATTTCTCTTGAATTAGCACCATATTGAAGTGCTCATCACCCTGATTCGAATAGTGAGAATGACACTCAAATCCGAGCTCGTATGAGGGAGATAGAGCCAGTCAAATTTTTGGTCAAAGTTGCCATGTGGGCCACGTTTAATGGTTCTACAAATTGATCGAGTCCAGGACATGGAATCTAGCTCTCGAGAGAAGGTGAATTTGTTGGATAAGTAATTTGTCTAATAACCCTTATATTAGACAAAATCAAAAAACAAAAAAACCGAAAAACAAAAACTGAAAAACAAAAAACGAAAAACAAAAACAAAAACAAAAAACAAAAACAAAAAACAAAAAATAAAACAAAACAAAACCAACCTATTATTAATAAAAATAAAATTAGAAAAAAAATAGGTGGTGGGTCATGACCCCCACTGCCTCCATCGGACCATTCTAAAGTATTTCACGGGGGAATCTAAAAGATTCCTATAGGCCTAGATTTTTCCAGTGTCAGAATTTGACAAAGAGATATTCAATTTTACACCTCTTGATGACACAAATTCAGTGGTGCAGTTATTTTTTGCAGCTAAGCCTTCTATTTTTCAATCATTTTCCAAATTGGAGCGACAATGTTAGATTTCAAAGCATGGACAATCAATTATATGCCATTTGATGCCACAATTTCGATGGTGTATTCAGATCCAATAGTTGAGTATTCTATTCTTAAACCAACATCAAAATTGAGGTATATGAAGTGCTATTGTCATGTACTTATTTGATCATTTGTTGTGAGATGTACTATGTTGTTTCGATTCCAGCTTGATGTATGATGCAGAATCTTCGTGTCTATTTCATGTGAGATGTATTCATCATGGATTGTTACGTATGTTTTGATTCAGATCCCTTTTTTCCATGATGGCAGGATACTCATTGTCACCATGGGTGTTTTGTTTGAGATCCCTTTGATGCTGTGATGGAGAGATACTCATTGTCACCATGTGTAAGATTATGTCATGTTGATAGGAGCTCTATTGTGAGTGATAGTCCCTGTTGTTGAAAATAATACTGAGAGGGGGGGTGAATAAGTATTATCAGGATAATTATTCTTTTTCAAAACAACTGATATACGCTACTTCAATTTAATAAACCTGCGTATGTACGCGATTATGCAGAAGGAAACCCGCGTATACAGAACCTGTTTTTACTTTACTTAATATTTCTGATGATGATTGTTAGTCAATGATGCAGAATCAAATAACAGTATCCAGAGACAGTAAAACAGAGTAGAAAGACAATCAGACACAAGAACACAAGATATAAGGTGGAAACCCAATGTGGGTGAAAACCACCTGCTGCAATTCGTCTCTATCTTCCTTTTAAATTAGAAAACTTCTTTTACAATGTACTGGTGCAGTCTTTTTACTAGTACGCAGCCTGCAACCTGCAGAGATCTACAACTCTCTCTCGTTCTCCAGTTTCTCCCAGAAGGGAGCAACAACCCCCTTTAGCTTTTTCACTAGCCAAGATACTAGTACGTAGGTGCTGGCCTACAGAAGGCTACAACCTTCTCTTTCTTCTAGGGATCACTTTTCATCAATTTTCAAACTGGATCCATGAACATCAAACAATCATCAAGAATCAACCAATCTCCTTTTCACCAGCTAGATCTGAAACAAGTAGATACTTCTCTGACAGCTGTACCCGGAAACCACACAGTAGAAACAGAACCCAAAACACAGCAGCAATACGTAGAAACAACTAGATCACAACTTAAAGCATATACGCAATTTCAACCGTCTGCAACTTGCGTGTATACGCATCTGCGTATGGAACAAACTGCGTATACGCGCCTTTACTTCCCTTAAACGACATGTATACGCGCCTTCGCTTCACTGAACCTGCGTACAGATCTATAAAGGACAACACACTCTTCCAGATATTCAATCACTAATTAACCCAGATTATCAGACTTATAGATCAGACAAGCGCCACATCAAGCAGA
>APFE030401863.1:8215-18871 GCA_000404065.3 Pinus taeda | reverse complement strand
TGAAATTTTAACGAGTCCAGTATAGGAGAAACTCGGCGTTTTTCAATTTTAGGGAGTCAGAAGAAAAACTTAAGAAAACTCCATGATTGTCCTTTTTCGTAAATTTGTGTCTCCCAAGCCCGAAAAAGTATAAAATAATACTTGAGAGAACTGCTTGATCATTACGATCAAGGAGTACTTTTCATAATTAGTGCCTTCAATCTGAAAAAGTAAAAAAGCGATCGAAAACACGTCATTTTATTACCAATATCGAATTTGAAACAAAAAAAGTCCGGCAATCTTTTCATGTTTATACGGTCGGGAAAGAGCTGTAAAGGACTGTCTTTTTAATTCCATTTTAACGAGTCTAAAAAGAAAAACTCGGCAATATTTTCATATTTTACGAGTCAGAAAAGAGCTTAAAGAGGACTCCTATGTGCTTTTTGTTGAAAATGACCAATTTCACCTGAATACCCAATATTCTGCACAAAAACTACAAAAATTACTCATATCTGTTTAAAAAAAATAAAAATGACCTTTTCAAAGTAAAAAATAAATAAATTTAATTTATTTATTCAAAAAATCTTATAAAAAGGGCTTTTACAAGTTCATTTTTACCGTTTGCCTTTGGAGTAAAAAGTAAGAGCTTTTGGTAGAAAACTTCCTGTGGAGATTGTGAAAAATCCAACCACTGGGATCGAGAACCGTCTTCTCCAGGTAATCCACAATGTCCCTGACTTGCATTTCATCCCTTTGAAATTTTGTTTTAGGGTTTAGAAATTAATTTTTAGAGGGAAAATAGGGCAAAAAATCGCCCACGGCAGTTGCGCAGGGGTGCCATTTGGCCCCTGCGCACCCCGATTTTTTTGTGCACATAGAAAAGTCAGGGTTCCGCACCTAGCCTTAAGGAGAATTGCACACCTACACATTTCCTCTAAAGGGATGGGTGCGAACCCCGCGGAATGCGGATTTTGAACCCTAGTTTCTTCATTTTTGCCCCATAGATTTTTGGAATGAAAATTCTAATCCACCTATTTTTTCAATGTAGGTACACAAGATGCTTGTTTGGCGGGAAAGAGAGGATGAGGATGTGGATCAATCTACATTACTTCATCCGCCTTCATTACAGGCATTGAGAGCATGCAGGCTTTTCAAATTTTGGACCATACCTGGCATGAGGGTGCAAATAGACTTTTTACAATGGTTGGTGAATAGGTGGAGCATACAGGACCAGTGCTTCATTATTGGTGGAAACCGGCTCGAAATTGAGCCGGATGACATATACTTTTTGACTGGCTTGCCTAAGAGAGGCGTAAAGTTATCTCTATTCGGATCTAGGCTAGGTGGCCAATCTGTCGCTAGTCTTCGACTAGAGTTCTGTAATAACCAGAATCCGGACAAACGGATAGATGTGAAAACCATCTCCCACCCTGAACTGAAGGTGATTGCTTTTACTGTTATCAAACTCTGCGGGAGCGCAACATTGCATCTAGCTACAGGTTCCCAGATGCGCATGGCAGTGGACTGCTTCCGAGGCACCATCTTCAACTGGTGCGATGCTGTATTGGCCAATGTGAAGGGCCAATTGACTAGGGAGAAGAATGGGCAGCTAAAGAAATTTGGATATGGTTATTTAGTTGCCAAATTTTCCTTAGAGAGGGTATCAATGTTGGTTCCACAACAACTCACTGTTGAGGTTGAACTTCCCCGAGATCCTCGGGTTATGCGATGGGTTACAACTATGGCCTGCCATCCTGAGGAGGGTACCGAGGTTGTTCGATTCACACCAGAGTATTTCCGTTGGTTAGAGAACCAACTCTTTATTATTCAGGATTTTCCATACGCTGGGATGGATTGTCGTGGCGATCCCGACATGGATCTTCCACCAGGAGAGCAATGGGATGATAGAGGTAAAATTATTTTCAACATTTTAATTTTATATGTATTTAATTTTTTATTTTTTTTAAATCATCCCAAAAGTAATAGTAAAAGTTTTAAATGCAGATGTGGGTCCACGACGACCAGCCGCTCTCCAGCCCTATGATCGGAGACAACTAGCTGCCGCAGCATCGGCCCCACAGGACCAGTCAGCAGAGACCTTGGTCGAGTTGGAGAGCCAACTAGAGCGCTTGACCACAGATATTCCAGAGACTAGAATAGATGACATTCCTCTTTGGCTTCAGCGCTATGTGATTAAGGTCCCAGGACCTTTTAGGAGGTTTCATTGTAGGGTGGCCCAAGTAGTGGTGTCTTATTGGGATCATCACGAGTGATAGGATGATTGCCTTGTAGACTCATTTTTGGACTTCTGATATTATCATTTTTGCCGATCATAAGGTGTTTTTCAACCTATGATCGAGGACGATGTATATTTTGACACACTCTTATGCTATGCTATACTATTATTATTATCTTGCAAAACATGTTTCTGAGATGTTTTTAAATTTACTGTTTGATTTAATGCAAATGTCTATTTAGCATTCGAGAAGCAACTGCATCTGCTAATGTATTTAAATATCTTGGAATGTGCTGATATTCTATGTAATAAAATTCTTGTTCCAAAAGACGGACTCTAAAAAATAATCGTAATAATACTGGATTTCTAATGGCATAAACTTGATTAAGCTGTAATACAACAAGTTCCGAATCTAAATTAACAATCTAAATTCGAATTCCAAATGAGATGGATTCAGATAACAATTCAATCACTGCACTGTATTCTGCAATGTTGTTCGTTGTTTGACCGAGGCTTACCCCGTGTATAGATACTAACTCATCAGAGGGTGAATAGATAACCCAGGCTGCAGAAGAGATGTTCCATGTACTACGACAATCGCCATCAGCGAAACCGATGTATGTTTGGAGAGGCGTCGACATCTGCAATATCAAGAGTAAAATCAAGATAAGCAGGACTAATAATAAAAAACAATATCTAAAGTAAAGCACGCATCTTTAATCTAAGAACACACCAAACTTAGAAAAAAAACTAATCTAAGAAATCTCCACACTGATCATTTAAGCATAATATTGCTTTAGATAAAGTCCATTCTTGGGTTTACCTAAAGAGACACCGTTAAAATATTATAGCTCATAGGCCCCTTTTGCCAGCTTTCGCTTGAAAATATACGGACCATGCCACATGGGTACAAATTTACCCCTAGCTTATCGTTTGCTTGATCGTAAAGTAAAACTAGGTTGCCTTCCGAAAAATTGTGGGGTGTAACATTGCGATCATACTAAGCTTTGATCCTTTTGACATGAGTTTCGATAGCTAATGCAACATTATGTCGATTCTCATCTAATTGAGCTAAGTATAATAAACTTTTTTCTTCTTCAGAAGTGGCTGGCAATAATTGCACGACAATTTGTAATGACGGGATTTTGCATTCAATGGGCAATACTACTTCTAAACCGTAAACCAGTTGAAAGGGAGTAAAACCTGTTGATGTTTTGACTGAGGTTCGGTACGCCCAAAGCACTGAAAATAACATGTTGTGCCAATTCGACCGATGAATCCCAATGATTCGTCGGATCATGGTGACTAGAACTTTGTTGACTGCTTCAACCAGACCAATTGCCTGTGGGTAATATGGAGTGGAACTATCGTGACGCAGGCCAAGCTGATCTGTAAGTTCGGTCATCATGATGTTTCGAAAATGACTCCCATGGTCAGTGATAATTGCTTGGGGAACACCAAAACTAGCAATTATATGATTGAAAACGAAAATCGCAGCAGTTTTTCCCTTTGCCGAAAATGTAGGCATCGCCTCGGGCCACTTGGTAAAATAATCTACCGAAAGGATGATATACGCATGCCCCCCGGCTGAGTGAGGGTTACATGTAATAAAATAGATACCGCATTTTGTGAATGGGCCAATGGAAATGATAAGGTGGAGAGGAGCAGGAGGAGCGCGTATCTTACGATAAAAAATTTGGCAATTGTGGCATTTCTGGATGGCAGTAATACAATCTTTGAATAACGACGGCCAAAAATAGCCAGAGTGCAAAATCTTTTGGGTTGTGGCATACCCAGACATATGACCGCCACACGCTCCAGAGTGGCAATCATTAAGAACTTGCTCAGCCTCGTCATGAGTAAGACAACGACGGAAAATAGAATCCACCCCACGATGATAAAGAGTATCTCCAATAATAGTGTAAGGTTGGGGTTGGAATCGTATTTTTCGGCGCTGAGATCATGAAATGTCTGGCCAAAAAGATTGGGTCTGGAGATAGACAATGATATCTCTGTACCATGGATCAACAGTGCTGATAAGGAATAAGGATTCATCCGCAATGGATTCTTCCGCCACATGTTCGGTATCAACACGAGGGAAGTCACATATTAATTCCACAAAAACCAAAGACTTCTTTGACTTGGCCTTCTCAAATTCCAAGTCAAATTCCTATAGGATGACAATCCATTTGGAATACTTGCCCCCCAGCAATTTTTTATTCAAAATATATTACATAGGGTTACAGTCAGAAATGACGGTGGTTTTGCGTAACAAAATGTAATGACGAAATCGCTGAACAACTTGGACTACAGCTAAGGCCAGTTTCTCCACATGTGAATATTTTAACTCAGTGGGAGTGAGAGTCTGACTAAGATAATAGATCACATGTTCACTTTCGAATTCATCCTGTTGAACTAAAACCATCCCAATGGTGGAATGGGAAGCAACGAGGTACAAGAAGTAATCCTGTTTGTAGTTGGGAGGATGCAATAACGGCACATGCATCAACGCATGTTTAAGTGCATCAAAAGATTTGTCAGCTATCTCATCCCAAAAGAATGGAGTGTTTTGTTTCAAAAACCGGGTGAAACCTTTTGTAATCTCGGCGTAGTTAGGAATGAAACGACATAAAAAGTTTGCTTTCCCTTGCAAACTCTAGAGTAGGCGAAGTGTCAAAGGAGGTGGTAACTTGGCGATGCCTTCGACCTTCGAAGGATAGATGCAAATGCCGGTTTTGGATACAACAAATCCCAGTAACCGACCCGTTTCTATATAGAAAACACACTTGTGCGGGTTCAGCCTAATCCGATAATGCCTACATCTCATGAAAATTGTTCGTAAGAGTGAGATGATCGGCTCGTCGTAATGAATAATTTGGTAAATCATCGAGATAAGGCTGCACAATGTGTTTGATGTGATGAAACGCATAAGACATTGCCCTTTGAAAAGTTTTCCCGACGTTCTTCAATCCAAAAGGTAATTTGCAATAAGCAAATGTCCCCCATGGACAGATGAATGCCGTTTTTGGTTGATCGGCAGGTAGAATTTTAATTTGATTGTAACCGGAAAAACCATCCATAAAGGAGAAAATTTCACTACCGGCACAATCATCGATAATTTGATTGATATAGGGTGTGGGATAATTGTCTTTGGGACAAGCACGATTAATATCCCTATAGTCGATGCATATTCTTATCGTCCCTTGTTTTTTAGTAACTGGAACATATTCAATACCCAATCCGTCAAAGGAATTGGATAAATGAAACCTGCTTTAAGTAATTTCTCAACTTTTGTTTTGATGGCAGCAGCTTTTCGTGGGTGTATCTGATGCAACCGTTGCCAGACGGGTTTAGCATCCGGGTAGGTTTTGATCTCATCAACAACGATTGAAGGATCAATTCCTGGCATTTCTTCATAGGACCAGGCAAACACGTCATGAAATTCTTGAAATAGGGCTTGATATGTGTTGACTTCAGTGTCTGTACAAGAAGCACCTATGTGAATGTTTTCAACAATCCCAGGTTTGACTGAAATGTCAATCGGAACTGTTCAAGAAATATTGGCTAAATTTTGTTCAGAATCAGGATGTTTCAATGGATTCTACGGTTCTTTGACATATTCAGTGGTAAAAATGGATGAAAAATCATTTTCAAAATGATCAATCTCAGGTAAAAACGAAGACTGATGATGAAGATCTTCCCATGGTAATGCATCAACAGACAACAATTCCCAAATTTGTTCATTAGTGTGAACGGTTTCTGAAAAGGTTGTTGACTCTGAGGTTGAGATTGAAAGTGATTTTCCATTGATCTCATTCACTAGATCAAGGTTGGTTGAATTTGAGTCAGAAAATGACTATACTGCCTAATAAGCAATTTCAAAGGGACTCAAAGGCATGGCATTGCCAAGAGAGTCCACCTCGAAATCGAATGGAATGATCCAAGGATCATCAAGAACTATGGATTCTGGCAAAATCATATGAATGGTTGCGAAAGGAGATGGTACGTTGGGAGGAGGAAATGAAAAAGTTCCGAGTAAACCTGAATCTTTAAATAATCCTACCCCAACATCCTTGTAAGGGATAGCGGTTTTTCCAACATGTTGAATACTCTCAGCAGAGGATGGGTCAGACGAAAAGTAAGTTAACTGATATATTGTAACGATCTTTCCATTATGTGGGAACTTAATAAGCTGAAAGACCGATGAAACAACAGCAGTCATGGCATAAGACCAGCTACGACCCAAAAGAAGGTTGTAATCTAGAGGGGCATCAACCACCTCCACATCTAGATTAACAGTTTTTCCTTCAACCCCTATAGGTAAGCCCTGCAAAATTCCATAAGGATGAAACCATCGGCCATCAAAGGCCTTTAGAATCATCGGAGATTGATTAAGTGTAGGAGAACCAAGGGTTTTCCAACACTGTATCGACATAATACATGTGGAAGCTCCCTCATCAATCACAGTCCTAAAACAAGGTCTGTTTTTTACTAACACTGGAATCTGGAAAGCCATTTAACGAGGTAAGCGAGGTGTACTATTTTCTAAATCGAAGACTATGAGGTTTGAGTCCTGAAGATCAACAGCTCCTATAGCTGACAATATAATTTTACGATGTGCTGGACAAGATTGTAGCACTTCTAAAGCCGACATTGCTGAAGGTGAAACAGCTAAATCTTTAACAATGTTATAGTTCTAAGCAGCTCTCGCATGAGGGTTGAAAGCTAACTTTTGAAGTATACCCTTAGCAGGTGGTTTGATTACTAAGTCGGGATTTGGTTTCTCAATCTGTAGTGGATCGGAACCAGACGGAGCTGTGGTTGATGGATTGGAATTAGAAGATTCTGCTTCCTTACCACTAAGAGGACTCTTACTTCCATAATCTTGTGATCGTGTCACAATCCTTACATGTGACATCATCATTATGGGCTCTTTCGAGGCACTAGAGGAAGAACCTATCATTTTACTGTCTTGACTTGGAAAATGATCCTTCAAAACAACAGGTATTTGTGAACCTTTGACGATTTTCGCAACCTCGGCATGATGCGGACAGTCCCTTGTAAAGTGCTCCTCATCGTAGATGAGACAAGGATATCGAGGTTTTCGTTTCTTGTCAGTAGATTCAGGTTTATCGGATTTATCCTTTGAGTTCTGCTTATTCTTCTTCTTACCTTTCTTCTTGACGTTAGATTTTGATTTGGTCGTAGATGATTCTACGACATGAACATCGGTAGAAATTTCAGGTGAAGACTTTCCCTTAGGGGAATCTCGTAAAGTTATAATAGGAGAAGAATTCTTGGAGGATTTCTTCTTACTCTTGGTATTAATAGTACCAATCATACCGTCAGTGGCATGAGACCCTGAGGGAGGTGCAGCTATTTGGTTTTGTTTCGGAAGGTCGAGGATTTTCTCATGTAACGTACCTGACTGTGTATAAACAAAGTCAAGGTACTGAGCTTGAGAAATTACTTGCTCTTCTGTAACTACCCCTGCCTTGGCTACATCTTCAATTATTTTGGGTAGTAATGATTTTACAAACTATTTTGCCAAAATTTGGTCCAGGATAAAAACTTTCACTAAATGACGTCGACGTCGCCATTCATGAATATGATCTGAAATATATGTGGACATCGACTGCTTTAATGAAGTTAATAATTTCGTGCCATTGTCATATTGGACTGGCAGCTGAAAATGAGAAAGGAAGGAAGTGGCTAACTGAATAAAATTGTAAAAAGAGCCTCGTGGCAACTCAATTTACCACTTGGCTGTAAGGCCAATCAAAGTGCGTTGAAAAAGATGAAGACGAATTGAATCATCTATAATGGAATTCGATGCACACCAGAGATGGTAAGTCATCACATGATTAGACAGATCTTCTCCTGACTTCCCCTCAAACTTTGGTATATCACTGGGCAACTTATTCGACATTGGCGGCCAAAACAGAAGATAATTAATGGGATCATTCATAAGGCGTGACAAGTCAGGCAAATCCAAAGTTGCTATAAACAGTAACTGACGGTTCGGATCCCGAAAACTGGGGGTCATAAGACCAGCCCCACGAGGAGGATATCCAGGATAACTTGGTATCAGATTCGTATTTGGGATATTATATCCTCCTGGAAAACTAGGATTAACCGGACCATACTGGGGTTGCTGAGGTTGTTGATATGTATACCCAGGGTACGGTTGATACTGATAAGCCAGGTTTTTCACAGCAAGGCCAAATTGGTACTGCCTCTAGTACGGTTGATAAGTAAATTGGGGTTGACTTGTGACAACCGTACTAGGCCTAGGTTGTCCTACAGGCATGGAAACCGGAGTCTGGATTGTAGGTCTAGACTGGGGTAAAGAGGCCTGAGAAATTGATACAGGAATAGTAGAAACTGGAGCTGCTGATACTCCAGAAATGGGTGGAGTGGATTGAACAAAATCTGCAGCAGTTGCAGCAGAAGTTTGGGACAGAGTTCGAGGCGAACTAGGCCCAGACTGATGAGTTACCCCAGGTGTAGCAGTTTGAGTAGTAGGCTGGACAAGTTGCTGGGGTGAACCAGAAACAAAAGACTGTCCAGACTGAGATGACAACTGCACATTGGGTTGCAGAGTCTGTTGATCCCACACCATGTTCACTCCGAGGTATGGACCCATAACAAGTTGAGCATATTGAGGACCAAAACCAGGTTGAGTCTAAGATTGATAATTATATGGTACATTTCCGGGTCCTTGAACAAATGATTGACCTGAAGGTGGTTGAAAACCTTGAGGTTGATATTGACCGTGAGGTTGGTATTGACCTTGAGGTTGGTACTGACCTCGCGGTTGGTACTGACCTTGAGGCACATATTGACACTGGGGTTGACCTTGAGGTACATATTGATACTAGGGTTGACCTTGAGGAAAATATTGTCCTGTAGGGACATATTGTCCTTGAGGTTGCCCCCCAGGCGGTAATGGACTACCCTGAGGTTTCCCCCTAGGCGGTATTTGAGTACCTTGTGGCTGCCCCCCAGACGGTATTGAACTACCTTGAGGTTGAGGATTAGGAGTAGTACCAGACATCATAAGAATCTCTTCAACACTTAACGGTTTAGTTCCGTTATGACCAGGAGATACGACATATTCGATGGGTTGAGGAGAAGCTCCTGAAAATTTACCAGATAAAGACTGATATCCAGGAGGAACAAAAGGACCGCCATGTAAAAAAATTTCTGGCGTCTGAGTAAACAAAGATGACTGTTTCGACATATTCAAAGGAGGATAATATCCTCTGGGTGTTGGATGGAAAGGAAATCGAGGTAGTGAAGACGCGAGACCTGGATTTTCTAAGAAATTAGTCAACAAAATATACCAAGCGTCACATCTAATGGGACTATAGAAAATAGATTCACGCTCCCTAATTTCAATAGTCTGTTGATTTTTAGGGATGCTTATACCTTCGTTCGGACTCAAACTTACAATTTCTTCAATATAAATGAGTCTAGAAGGAAGATTCTCAGTAATGATATTTTCTACTCTGGGTGAACTAGGACCACTAGAAACAGGAGAAGCAAATATTGAAGATGGAGTAACAACAATTTCAGTTTCAAGTTCAGATATTTTAGGTTCTTCGGCTAATGAGCTAGTAGGAGTGATACTACCAGTAACCTCAGAAAATGGAATTGGTTCAGAAATATGTTATGTTGCTTGCACTAGATGATCATGAGGTACAATCAACCAAGACTCTCCAGCCTCCGGCGACCCAACCCTACTTTCACTAGGTGTGACAAGGGCTCACAGCCCTTCCAGTTGACTTGGTGTAAATTCGGGAGGCTGACCCCGTAGTTGACGGGATTGTCTCGGTAATTCAGCCACGATTAATTATTTAATTACTTCACACGAAAACAAAGAAATTCTCAAGAAAAACACCTAAAGTCTCTAAAGAACCAAACAATTTGAAGCACATGCCTAATAAATCTAGGATATCAAACCACACACAAACAATATCTTTCCGAATTGAAAACACTAGTTGGTGATGAAATCCAACGTCGCAGAATTCAATACAGAAATGGCAGTTGGAACAGTTACCCTAACAACCTGCTTAATGAAACAGACTGGCACAATTTTCTCCACTATAACCGTCTCGAGTGAAGATAACCCCCCAGAGAGTCCAAGTGAGTCTAGTCGACATCTGCTCCAGGTACAGTGGGATCTTCGCTCCACCATCACCTAGGAAAGAACCCTAAAGGTTATGGTCACTAAGGTCACCAATGGAAACAAATATACTTGGGGGAACAGTCTACGATCCGATACGCACGCAAGGGAAGAGTAATAAGCTCAATCCCCTTGAAGTCTCCTTGACATAATCCAAGGTTTACCAACAAGTGACCCCAGGCTCCTCGACAATGGTCAATCCGAGGTTTACTGTTTTTAATACGTGAATATCTTCTATCGTTCCCAATGAGGA
>APFE030401851.1:0-23371 GCA_000404065.3 Pinus taeda | reverse complement strand
GAACCCCGTAGAGGGGGGCTACCCGCCCCCCTCAAACCCCCCTGTGACCCCCCCGCTGCGCAATCGGCGCGGCGAAGAGGGGGCTCTGCCCCCCCTCTAACCCCCCGGTTCGCTACGTAGGTTAGTCGTGGAAAGAATATAACACAACCCAACAAAGTAGAATTAAGTGAGATTTACTCTAGTGCTAAGAGAGCACAGGGAATACTACAGCTAGTGCATAGTGATGTGTTTAGATCTATGTTGATCCCATCATTGGGTAAATCTGTGTATTATTTTTCATTATAAATGACTTCTCAAGGAATATATGGATATATTTCCACAAAATAAATCCAAAGTCTTTAACAAATTTAAAGAATTTAAGGCTTTAGTTGAGAATCAGACAGAAAAGGAAATAAATGTCTCGAGAATGTTTTGCATGAAGGAATTTGAAAAGTTATGTAAAATGTGTGGTATATCATGGCAGAAGACTACCCCATACACAAATCAACAAAATGGAGTTGCAGAAATGATGAACAAGACATTTATTGTAAAATCAAGGATCATGCTTAGTGGTGCTGAGTTAGGACTAGAATTCTAGATAGAGGCAATGTGTATTGCATGTTACTTGGTAAATAGATCAACCTCATCGGCATTTGATGATAAGACTCCACATGATGTATGGATTGGTAAAAAACCATCTTGCGCACATCTCTGGGTATTTGGTTGTGATGAAGATGTATATGTTCCAAAGGAAAACATAAATAAGTTGGATAGAAAATCTAAGATGTTCATATTTATTGGCTATAAAGATGGTTTACAAGGTTACAAGCTTTGGAACTCAGAAGCAAAGAAGGTTGTGTACACTCAAGATGTGATATTTAAAGAATTGAAATACGTTATCAAAAAGGAACTCTTGCCAAGGGAGAATTAAAATGAGAAGATAGAGTTTGAACTAAAGGATGATGAATCAAACTCTATAGCAAAACGAGAATGAGAAGAATAAGAACCCCACACTCTAGTTTTGAGGAGACCAAATTAGGAAAGAAGGAAACAAGAAACTAAAGTATGATGAATCAAACTCTACAACAAAATGAGAATGAGAAGAAGAAGAACCCTACACTCTGGTTTTGAGGAGATTGGTTCAAGAAAGAAGGCAACTAGAAATGTATACTCCACCTTATGTCCATTCAACTTTTTCTTTTTTAATTATTGATGATGATCCTATAAATCATAGGGAGGCATTGTATTCAAAGCATGGAAAACTTTGGAAATAGGCCATGGCTGAAGGAATGACAACCTTGGACAAGAATGAGATTGAGGTCTAGTGGATTTTTTGACTAGAATAAACCTAATGGCAACAAATGTGTATTTAAGAAGTTGAATGCATATGTCAAAGTGGAGAAATACAAATTTTGGTTAGTAGCAAAAATTTATTTCCAAGTGCAAGGAATTGACTTTGGTGATATTTTTTCTCCTATTATAAATTTAGCTTTTATTACACTTCTTTTATATGATGTTACTACGTTTTATTTTGAGGTAGAACAAATTGATGTAAATATGGCATTCCTACATGGGGATCTAGAAGAAGAGATTTGCATGAAGCAACCAGAATACTTTATAGTGAAGGGTAAGTGATGAGGCTCGTAAATGGGTAAAATATAGGGACCTTAATGCATCTCCATCTTACTAAAATCAACTCTTCTCTTCATTCTTTACATGTTTTAATTATATTTTTCTTCATGAGATGAGTAAAATTAAGTTGTCATGTCTAGTGGTCTAATGTGCATTGATTACAGGTTTTTGGATCAAATTGTGGCTAATTAGTGTGCAAGAAATCGAATGAGACAAGAAGGAGAGATTATAGGAGATAATATCTCCCTCATTAACTCCTCATCACTCGCTTGAAGATTCTCAATCAAATCACACCATCTCGGAGTTGCAGGCAGCCGAGCCATGAGGATCATTGGCAGCCAAGTCAGTGATAGTTAAGAACCAATTAATCTCAAGATTGGGAGCCAAGCCTCCCTAGATTTAAGGAAGTAGTTGGAAACTTTAGTTGTATAAATAAAGAGGCCTAGAGCCTCATTAGGATTCAGATTTTTTATGCAAAATAGCTAAGCAATTTTCAAGTTGAAGGATTGTGACCAAACATTGTTATGTATTTTTTTATATGTTAACGAAAATGAGCAGCATTCCCTTGATCCAGCACTGGGTTGACTCAGAGGACTGAAGATCTTGGGTTAGGGCCAAACCATTTCAACGAAGGTTACTCTTATTGTACTTGTATGCTTAGGTTAGATTAGTTGTTAAATTGATTTTAGTATTGGTAAATTACAAGTATTGGTAGATTTGATTAGTTTGCTTCCATTTGTGAATAGCTTTAACAATAGAATTATAGGGATAAGAAAACATTCAAAAAAGGCTGATAACAGGTGGATCTTACCTCATTCCTCCCTTCCTAGGACTATGGCATGAGGAACAACTCCCATTCAGCCCAAAAAGACAAGATTATGATTTCTTATGAAATTTTAGGGTTTTCCCGCTAATTAGGTCATCATCTTTCAATTTTAGAATATAGGTTGCAGTTTTCATTTCTGATATCTTAAGTTTTGCATTATATTTCATGTTACTTTCATATTAGGTTTCAAGCATTCCCATGCATGAACTTGGTAAATATATGATGCAAATTATGTTTTCTTATATTTTTGTAAACCCTTCTTATTTTGAGATGATTTATGGATAAATGGCGACACTGATGTATATGTTGCAGGAGTTTCTAAATTGCAGGAAGAACTTATGTCATCAGCCACAACCAAACCATATCTACCCATTATTTCCAAAGGCCATTAAGTTCTCAATTAAAGTTATTGTTTTACAAGGACAACTTGCCATGCTTATTGAGAAAATCCAACCATCATAAAGCTTTGGGTTGAGTTATGAGTGATTTCCTACCACTCCATTGCCCTATTTCTCCCTTTACTCACCTCCCCTAAGCTCCATACCACCTTCCAACCCACTCCCTATGCTTTCGGCCTGTTCTTGTAGGAAAACATGTGATCTTGTAGGTGAACTAGGACATCTTGTAGACATCTTTTAGGAAAACCTATAGTGACCTGTTTTGAGCCTGAATTGTGAAAAAGCATCACGAAAGCCAAGAGTAGACCCTTGGTTTCCTCCCAAGCCATCTGAACCATTACACTCATATCCCTCCACACCTATATCACCTTTCATGCAACCAAGAAGGATCAACATTTATATTTTTACAAAAAGATAAAAAGAAAAAGGTTTTTTTATATATATTTATTCATGTACACAGCAGTTAAGTGCTTGTTTAGATTAGACTTCATGCTTAGGTTAGTTAAGAATTCACCTGTGTTAAATTAGAATTATTTTGTAAGAAAGGTATATTAAGAACTAGCTAGATGATTTATGTGTTTTTTAGGCATTTCTTTCAATCTTTCATTACTGCAGTAAGTAGCATTTCATTTCTCTCAATTAGGGTAACATTCTTCTCTCTCAATTGGTAATCATACTTATTCTAATCAATAGAAGGTTGGTTTGAGAAACCCTAGTGGTCTATCGCCCCATATCAGCAGTGAAAAAGAGTGGACCCATTACATCTATTTGTGTATACAACACTATCACCTCCAAGTTCGTATGAACCTTGGGTTGATGAAGTAAAGTTGGTAGCCCCAGGAGTTGCAACATCCTTGCTGCAATACTAGTATTCATCACTTTTTGGTGCTGCGGTCGAGGAGGTGTCTGAGTAGATGTGATTTCTGCTTTCTTTCTTCCATTTATTATCTTTCATTCTATTATTAGTTCCATTGTGCAAAGTATTTAGAAGTTGGTTTTCTTTCCTTTCCATTCTGCAATTGATTTCGTTCAGCAGTTAGTTTCAATTTAGTTTGTGTTTTCAATTTTGAAATTAGTCTTAAAGCTTGAAAAACAAAACAGAAACAATCCTTTCATGCCTCGTAGGAATAGGGATAACTTAGGAAAATTTCTACCAAATACCCTCACCACTTCAAATAGCCAACCTTCCCTCTTCTTCAATGGCTATGAATTAGAGGATCCCTTAGGCGAATAACCAGAGATTTTTGAAGAGCCTATAGGAGAAGAAGAAGAAACTGACATAATGGCTGAAAATAGAAATGAAAGGGAAGATAAAGAAAGAATTGAGGGCGATTTTCCCATCAAAGAAACCAATGGGGATGCCAAGATGAAAAACATAAGCCCCTCTTCTCTTCCTCGCTTCCATGGCCTGGGCTCAGAAGATCCAGATACTTTACTATTTGAATTTTTTGTCATATGCAGAACTTATGATTACACCTCTAATGATCAGAAGTTGAAATTATTCCCATCCACTCTGAAGGATGCAACTATAATTTGTTTCATGGGTTTACCTGGGGATAGTATCACCATCTAGGCTTCGATGCAACAAGCTTTCAACAACAAGTATAGGGACTACTGCAGGTCCAAAGATACCAAAGATAAAATTTTTATAATGAGCTTGGGACATGATGAGTCCTTAAAGGATTATGAGGAAATATTCTAGCTCATCTATAAAAGGGCTAGGTGCACACTTGATCTTGAGTCACTTAAGTTAGTCCATCTCAGGGGGACCATGGAAGATATCCTAGGAACCCTAAACCTACTATCAGGAGGGGACATCTACTAGCTACACTATGAGGATATCAAGACCATTTTAATAATCATTCTAAGGAAGCTAGAAAAACGGGCAGGGTTAGTCAAACAGTTGCCAACTCATCCTCTTCCAACACATCTATAAAAAGTGAAATTGAGAACATGTTGGAATATTTTAATAGTGAAATTCTACAAACCCTTGCCTTGTAGATGGACACTACACAAATCAAGAGGAAGCAGGAGGAAGCAGAGAGAGCATTAGCCATCTTCTGCCCTAGATGCACAAGAAGGCACCCTAGGAATGAATGTCCATTAAACCTTATAGAAGTCTACTTGGTCTGTGAATAAAACCACTCCACAGACAAGTGACTTCTCTGCCTAGACTAAAATCTGTGTATCATGGAACTGAAGGGGTGACTGAACAACTCTACTACATAAATCAAAGGAGGCTTCATGGACCTTGACCATACTAGCAGGGCATGCAAGGGTCATCCTATGCATATTACAACCCTAATGAAAACACATCCATTCCCTCTTGGTGCCCCCCTTCTCACCCCTCCTAGTATACACCTTCTACCTGGTCTCTTGCACCTCAATACTATTCCTAGCCAACCAACCAACCATTCCAACCATATACTCCTCCACAACCTCAGTGGAATGCACCACCCCAGGGGTGGAGGCAACCATACAACAATGCTCCAGCTTTATTGCCTTCACCTCCATCTCAACCACAACTTTTACACCCTACTCCACCTACACAACTTCAGAAGCCTGTCCAACCAAAACTGAACCCGAACAATAGACATGCACAACATGTCTATAGTGGAGAGACATCCTACCCTACTTATATTGTGGAAATTCATGAAATCAACCTTAGGTCTATGAGAGTGCTCCCAAATAACCAAACTCCATCTCCACCTAGGGAGAGTGAGGAGGAAAGAGAGGAAAGTATTCCTAGAGTGAATCCGCCACCCTTTCCTAAAAGATTAACCCATCCAGTCTAGCATACCCTAGAAGAGAATGAAATTATGGGTGAATTGAAAATTTTATGTGTCAAAATCTCACTTCTCCAAGCTATTAAAGATGTACCCATTTATAACAAGCTAATTAAAGATAAGTGTTTCAAACATCCAGGGAGGCGAAAAAGAGACACCCCTACCATTAATGTCTTTGGATAGTTGTCTAACTTAATGTTGGGGCAAGTAATTTTCCCAAAGTTTTTAGATCCCAGGAGCCATGTAGAATATGTACACATCAATGGCACCATTGTCCCCCATACCTTGATTGATCTTGGGGCTGCCATCAATGTAATGACTAAGGACACTCTGCTCAAGCTAAATCTCTAGGGATCATTAAGAAATACCACGACAGTCTTGTAGCTTGCAGACCGATCCACAGTAGCCCCTGAGGGGATTAATGAGGATGTGATGGACTCCATTGACTCCTCGGAGTACCCTGCAAACTTCTTAGTTCTCCAGCCTAAGACCAAATTTAATGGTTGTCCTCTCATCCTTGGGAGGCCTTGGTTAGACACTAGTGATGCCTACATAAGTTGTAGGGCTAGAAATATGACCATAAAAAATGGACATCTGTCCAAGCATTTAGTCTTGTACCCTCCTTCTCAACCATCTCTAGAACATGACTTACCTTTATGGCTAGAAGAGGATGAAGAGGATGAATTCTACTCCTCCCAACTCTATACCCTAGAAACTGCCATAGGACGAGGGCATCTTAATGAAGATGATTTGATTGAACACATCCTCCAAAATAAACCTCCGAACACCATGTCTCTGGAGGAAGTAGTGAAGGAAACCAAGGACAACAATTAGATTGATCTATGCTTAGCTGAATCAAACACTACTCGTGTTAATACAATAGAATTCAACCCTGAAAGAGCATTGAAAATCAACCCCTCCCTCTCTGTACACCAAGAATAAGAGTTATGTAATATGCTAAGAGATAATTTGGATGCCTTTGCTTGAAATTACAAAGAAATGAAGGGAGTTCATCCCTCGGTGTGTACTCACCATATTTACATCAAAGAAGGTTGTAAACCAATCCGACTACCCCAAAGGAGAATGAATCCAGCTCTCAAGGATATAGTCAAAGAAAAGTTGCAGAAGTTGTTGTATGCGGGATTCATTTACCCTAACTTAGACAGTGAATGGGTGCCTCATTTGGTGCTTGTTCCAAAGAAAAATGGAAAGTGGAGGATTTGTGTTGATTACAAAGAGTTAAACAAAGCAACAAAGAATGACCATTTTCCTCTACCTTTCATTGACCATGTGTTAGATGGTTTGGCGGGGAAGAAGTTCTTATCTTTCTTAGATGGGTTCAGCAGGTACAATCAAATCCAGATCAGCCCAGAGGATGAAGATAAAACCACATTCACCTGTCCTTGGGGTACTTTCTCTTATAGGGTCCTTCCTTTTGGTCTATGCAATGCCCCTACCACTTTCTAGAGAGAATTTCTAAGTATCCTTGCAGAGCTAGTCCATGATGCAGTAGAAAATTATATGGATGACCTCACACCCTATGGGTTTGATTTCCAGGAGGCTCTCTCTAACCTAGGAAAGGTGTTAAATAAATGCATTGAAATGAACTTATCCCTTAGTCCCAAAAAATGTGAGTTCTTGATGACTACGGTGACTATTCTAGGTCGCCCAATATCCTAGGAAGGACTGCAGGTAGACCCAAATAAGATAGCCATCATCAAAAGAGTCCAGACTCCATAGTAACAAAGGGATGTCAGAATATTTTTAGGTTTAACTCAATAATATAGGAGATTTATAAATTATTTCAGCAAGTTAGATTCTCCCTTATTTGGGTTATTGGCCAAAGACTCCGAATTTTCATGGTCAGAGCGCTGCCAAGAAGCCTTGGACACCCTAAAGGACAAGTTGACTACTGCACCTATTCTTCGAGCCCCAAATTGGGATCTTCCTTTTCATATTCATGTCGATGCCTCTCGCAAACCTATGGGAGAAACTTTAGGCCAGATAGATGACAAGTTGCCTTATGCCATCTACTTCATAAATAAGAATCTGTCAAAAGCCAAGCTAAACTACACAGTGACCAAAAAAGAGCTCCTAGTTGTTGTGCATTCATTGAATAAATTTAGACATTACATTACTGGTTATGATACATTTGTACATACCGACCATGCTACAATTAAATATTTAATGAATAAACTTGATGTAAATGCCCGAATTATTAGATGGTTACTTTTATTGCAACAATTTGATTTAACTATTATTGATAAGCCTGACAAGGAGAATGTTGTTGCATATTTTTTATCTAGATTGACTTTTCCTACAGGGGAGGAAGGAATGGTTGATGATCAATTACCAGATGAACATTTATTCACTATTTCAGTTCTCTCTCCATGTTTGTTGACATAGCAAACTACTTGGTGTCTGCACAGTTTCCTCCAAATTTGTCCTCCAAGGAAAAGAGCAGAATCATAAGAAAAAGCACCCCATTCACTTGGATTGGGGGTAATCTCTTCAAGCTAGGTCCAGATCAAATTCTGAGAAGATGTGTTAGGGAGGAGGAAGTCTTCTACATCCTTCTAGCCTTTCATGATGGACCTTGTGGAGGTCACTTTGCAGCCAAAAGAACATCATTCAAGGTACTACAAGCTAGTTATTACTAACCCACGCTTCACCAAGATGTAAGGAGGTATACCAACCAGTGTAGTCGGTGCCAAAGGATGGGGAAACCTACCCCAAGGGATGAGATGACTCTACAACTTCAAGTGAATTTTGAGCCACTTGACAAGTGGGGCATGGATTTCGTCGAGCCCATTGACCCTCCATCCAAACAGAAGCAATACATCATTGTGTGCATTGACTAGTTAACAAAATGGGCTAAAGCCAAAGCCATCAAAGTAGCAACAGAAGAAAAAGTGGTTGAATTATTAAGAGAGAATGTGTTTTATAATTTTGGGTACCCTAGAGATTTGGTCACTGATCAAGGTAGTGAATTTACATCTCACATGATTGAAAATCTATTAAGCCAGCACAAGATCAAGCACATAACATCAACCCCTTACCACCCATGGGCTAATGGGAAAGTGGAAGTAATCAATAGAGCATTGGAAGGCATTCTGACTAAGATGATTAGTAGCAACAGAAAGGATTGGGCAGACAGATTAGCTCAGGGCACATGGGCCTACAATACCACCTGGAAGACCACCACTGGCTTCACTCCTTATGAGCTGGCCTGTGGGAAGAAAGCACTGATGTCCATTGAATTTGAATACAACACCTTAAGGATGACAACACAAATAAATATAGATATCACAAGGGCACAACAAGAAATATTACTCCATCTGAATGGGTTAGATGAATTTAGGATGTATGCCCTCCTACACACAGAAGTGACTCAAGGTCAAAGGAAAATTTGGCATGACAAGAATATAAAAGATAAATAGTGTCAAGAAGGAGGTTGGGCTTTATTGTATGATTCCCGATACAAATATTTTAAAGGAAACTTAAGGACTAGATAGTTAGGTCCTTATGTGATAGAAAAGTGTCATGATAATGGTGTTGTTCAAATAAGAACCATTGATGTAGAGGCTATCCCTTTGCTTGTCAATGGGCACAGATTAAAAATCTACAAAAATCCCTTATCAAAGCAGGAATTCATCAATATAATCAGCAAGACAATGATGGTGGTCGAGAAAGTCTAGCTTCCACCCCACCAAGGCCTTGAATAAAAAGAAAAAAACAAAAAATAAAGAGACTTGGGTGAAAACCTCCATGAGGCACCTGAGTCCCACTGTTGGGTTGAAAAACTCTTAAGGTAGCCCAAGAGTGTTAAAAAAAATTAAGAATAAAAATATCTCTTGGTGAAAACCTCTTTTGAGGCACCCAGGGTAGGAAACTAGGATGAAAACCTCCATGGGGGCAGACTAGTTGTTTTTCAAAAGAAAAAGAGAGAAAAAGATACAAAAGATGACAATTCTATTTTGTAGGTCTACAAGAGGAAGAGAAGCACAAAATGTAGAGGACAACAAGACCTACAAAATCCATGTTTTACTTCACCCATCTCATATCCTCCATTATCCCCCTACTCCATTATCCTCTATACTTCACTCTAGGTCATTTCAAATAGTTTTGTGTTTTCTATAGGATTCCCTGTAATCCTACATGAGTTTCCTATAAAAATTACAGGAGATCTTGAAAACCAGAAGAAAAGCAGTCTAATGGCAAGGTGGCAACCCAAACCACACCATTTACTTCACCACACCACAACCAATACCTTTCACAACCATGTCTCCCCTATATTCATCAAAGAAATCAAGTTCAATTTTTATTTTTATTTCGTAAAAAGAAAGAAAAGAAAAGAAAAAAGAGAGAGAAAGGCAAGAGGAGGCATACCAAGAGAAGCATCCCTCTCCTACCATTCCATAACCCCCTTCTCCACTCATTTCAACACCCCTTCTACTTCAAAGTTGATAAAAATGTGATAATTTAAGGGAAAGGCAGCTACAAGACATCATGTAGACATCCTGTAGGAAATCATGTAGCAGCCTATCCCACAAAAGAAACCACAAAGATTGCAACCATCTTCAACATAGGGACTACAAGGATGAGGAAGCTCCTCCAGAGATTAGCAGGAGTAGGAATATTAGTAGCAACAAGGTCTAGCACCTGCACATCATCAAAAGGAACAAAGCATCAAAAGAGGAAATATACAGTGAAAATATGCAGATTGAAAAGCACAACAAAGTGGCACCACTCTCCAGCATGCATAATCAATGAATCAAAGAGCCCACACATATGTCATCTTACCAATTCTCTCTCAAAAGTATGATATGATCAAAACTATAGGAATAATGTGGGAGTTGATTTTAAAAGTAAAGGTGGCGAGTTAACTTGGCCACCCTCGGTTAGTTAACAAGAATAAAAGGATTAGATCACTACACACTCATGTCAAGGTCAAATCAAAAGAAAAAGTGGAATGAATCCAAAAATGGTTAAGTTACAGAGGATAAGAGTGGGATATGATTATGAGGTAAGGTGAAATGATGGACTGGTAGTGGGACCAACGACCCAAAAGAAGGTGCTCATACTCAGACAGCCAGCACACCACCCAACACAATCATCCATAAATAGAAATAAAAAACTGACTACCATATGAGTAAGGTAAAGGAAACTTAGAGGATTCATCGAATGAAGAAGTTACTCTCAACATTCCTAAAATAGCACCTACAAGATACAGTCAGCACTTATAACAAGTAGGAAACCTACAGGATATAGGGAAATTAGCATACAGAGCTATCAGTGGTCACTAAAGGCAATTGAATCAAGGATTATCATCATAGAACATAGAAAAATGAGGTAGGTGCCATACCTCCTATATTTTCCATTTAAAAAGAAGAAATCCTCAATTCTATTGGGAATTCACAATGCATATAAGAATAGAAAGATTACATTGCATGATAGTCAAAGTTAAACTCCAAAACTTCCTCACCTTCCAGAAGTCTTGAACTGTGTCAACCCAGACCTCAAGAATTACCAGGGAAATATGACAGGAGGTTTCAATAAAAGATAACCCACCAACACAACAAGAATCCACCAACATCCTCCAATGGTGGAAATTTTTACAAGGAATCAATGGATGGGGTTATTTGAGAGGATGAGAGGATATGATGATGATGTGGCCAGATAATTTGTCATGTCACTCATACCCCTCACTAGAGCCAGTGCCACTACTGTAGTCAAGGTTTTAGCAGTGGAAATTACCCCTGAGGTTATAAGCAGGATAACTACACTTCCCCTAGGGTTGCCATGGAGAAAACAGGACAAGACTAACAACACCCTTACAAAGAAGAGTTTCTTTTTGAAAGGAGAAGAACCAATTGAAGAAAAAAATGGGGTTAGAAGGGAGAGAATTCCATACCCTTGGAATGAAGTCAGTTACCACATCATCAAATATATTTCGTGTGAAGTGAGATACAGTGTAGTGTATGGATACCACTTCAGACTCCTCCAAGGACTGAGATTTGGAGAGAACACACCTCCTCATAACAAACTGAGTATACTCTATTTCCTGTTACAATCCATCATAGCCATGATCATCAAGGTGTAAGAGGGAAAACATCAACAACTAGCCCATCATGGGTTGATCAAAATCATCCTTGATGATTCTATATACAACTTAAGAATCACTATTGCATGGACAAAATTTGTAGACATGCAGGAAGAAGGAGCAATTCAAGTCATTGAGTATGACAAAAGCCCTACTGTTAGTGAGGAAGAAGAAGAAACAGAGGAGGAAACAAAAGAAGAAACAGATGAAAAGAATGAAGAAATTGAGGAAGAGACTGGAGAGGAAAAAGGAGACAAAGAAGAGGATGAAAAAGGAAGTGAAAAAGAGGATGAAGGACAGAAGGATGAACAAAATTTTGCAACTCAGAGGAGAGAAGAAGAAGAATCACTAATATTGTCTCTAGAGACTCTCGAGAAAGAGGCAACATCTGCTCTAACTACCCTAAGTACACCTGTAAAATCGAAGGGAAAGAGACAAATACAAACCCCACTTTACTTCAGAACAAGAAAAAGCACCAAAATTAGACAAGGGAGACCTCAAACCCCTACCAGAACTTCAATTATCATAGAGGACTCACCAAAACATCAAGAGAATGTAGTCCCTCTAGGGGAAAAGGAAGGAGAAGGAACATCAAAACAAGATTCTCCGAAGTCTCCAATCACCTATGTTAGGAGGCCTATCACAAGGTTAGCCTCATCAAAAGGAAAAGGTCTATTACAGGAGACATAGTCAGACCTATAGGAAGAAGAGACAATCCTATAGGAAACTGTGTCAAACCTACAGGAAATTCAAAAAAGGTACCAGGAAGGAATTACTCAAGAAGAAACAGGGGAAGAGGGCCAAGAACTAAAGGAGCCCAGACCACAACCAAACCTCAACTCCTACTACAGATTCGTTGAAGGAGGTAGGGTGATACCACACAAATTTTCCGTTCCTTTATTCTTCAAACTTGAAAAAGAGAGGGAAAGGACACACAGGTGGATGCAAATTTCTAAATCAAAAGGGGTAGAGGATGTAGGCCACATGGAGGAGAAATTCTAGGAGATGGGAAAATAACTGAGCAGCATAAGAGGTAGAGACGAAATAATGAAATCTCAGTTAGTGGCTGAGAACACATGGCTAAGGAAGCAACTACAAGAAAGGGAAAGTTAATTGGAAACTATGGCCAGTTTATCCATGGAGGCAATCCATTGCAGGATGCCAGCAAACTCATATGCCTTATACCTCAAGGAACAATGGCTACAATTCCATATAAAGACCCTAACACAAAGAGGAACTATGCCTTTCTAGGACTACAACCAATTCATTGACCTCTGTGATTAAAGCACCTTGGAGGATAAAACAAAAATATCTGAATTCTACCTACACAACTTAGCTTTGATAGACTTAAATGTGTGGGACCCAAATCTAAGGATGGGGGACTTGCAATTAATGGCCTTGGCATCTTGGATGAATCACAAGGAGGAAAGAGCTACAGAGATGAAAAATGTATTGGCAAAAGAAGTGGCATAACCCCTTATGATCAAAGCAGAACAATCTAACCCAGTGATTGTCATCAACACTCACAACCTCATTGCCAATGATCCCGAGATTGTACCAAGGTACATTGTTGTACAAGAACATGAATTCACACACTTTGAAGACATGCTAATATTGCTAGGAGATGACAGCCAACAAGCCTACCAAAGGAGATGGAACACCTTACCTTACAGCCTAAAAATTAGAGAGTATCATTCTCTTGACAGAATGAGGGAGGCACTAAATATAACCCCAATGTATAAGAAAGCATTACAAAGACTCAAAGTCAATTGGATTGGCTTAAGGCTCAGTCCACCTTTACTTTTAGGAATGCTGTAAGGAAGAAAAGAAGAAGAAGAAAGAAAGAAGTGGGAGGAGATAGAGAAGAATGCAGGGTTTTATTCACAAGAGGAAGAGACTACAACAGAATCATGGGATGTCAGGGAGGCCACCAAAGCAATGAAGGACATGGACATAGATTGAGTTTCTCAAAGGATGAGTAACACTTTCAGTAGGGGGTGATGATGAGGCTCATCAATGGGTAAAATATATGGACCTTAATGCACCTCCAACTTACTAAAATCAACTCTTCTCATAATTCTTTACATTTTTTAATTATATTTTTCTTAATGAGATGAGTAAAATTAAGATGTCATGTCTAGTGGCCTAATGTGCATTGATTGCAAGTTTTTGGAGCAAACTATAGCTAATTAGGGTGCATGAACTTGAATGAGACAAGAAGGAGAGAATATAGGAGATAATATCTCCCTCATTAACTCCTCACTCACCTGAAGATCCCTCAATCAAATCACACCAGCTCGGAGTTGCAGGCAATCGAGTCAAGAGGATCATTGGCAGCCAAGCCAATGATAGTTAAGAACTAGTTAATCTCAAGATTGGGAGCCAAGCCTCTCTAGATTTAAGGAAGTTGTTGGCAACTTCAGTTGTATAAATAAAGAGGCCTAGAGCCTCATTAGGATTCATATTTTTTTATGCGAAATAGCTAAGTAGTTTTTGAGTTGAAGGATTGTGACCAAACAATGTTATGTATTTATTGATATGTTAATGAAAATGAGAAGCATTCCCTTGATCCAGCACTAAGTTGACTCAGAGGGCTAAAGCTATTGGATTAGGGCCCAACTCTAGTAGCAGAGGTTCGTCTTACTGTACTTGTATGTTTAGGTTATCTCATAGATTAGTTGTTAAATTGATTTTGGTGTTGTTAATTTGAAAGTATTAGTAGATTTAATTAGTTTGCTTCCATTTGTGAATAGCTTTAACAGTAGCATTTTAGGGATACAAAAATATTCAAAAAAGGCTGATAAAAGATGGATCTTACCTCATTCCTCCCTTCCTGGGACCATGGCTTTAGGAATAACTCCCACTCAACCCAAAAAGACAAAATTTTGATTTCTTATGATATTTAGGGTTTTTCTGGTAATTAGGTCATCACCTTTCAGTTTTATAAGATAGGTTTCAGTTGTCATTTATGATATCTTAAGCTTTGAATTAGATTTCATGTTTCTTTAATAATAAGTTTCAATCATTCACATGCATGAAATTGGTAAATAAATGATGCAAATTTTGTTTTCTTATATTTTTGTAAACCCTTCTTGTTTTGAGATGATTTATGCATAAATGCCAACACTAATGCATATGTTGTAGGAGTTTATACATTGTAGGAAGACCTTATGTCATCAACCACATTCAAACCATATCCACCCATGATCACCAAAGGCCAATAAGTTATCAATTTGAGTTATCGTTTTACAAGGACAAATTGACATGCTTATTGAGCAAATCCAACCATCATAAAGCTTTAGGTTGAGTTTTGAGTGAGTGACTACCACTCCCTTGCCCAATTTATCCCATTACTCACCTTCCCTAAGCTCCATACCACCTTCCAACCCACTCCCTATGCTTTTGGCTCGTTCCTATAGGAAAACAAGGGATTTTGTAGGTGAACTAGGATATCCTGTAGGAAAACCTGTAGTGGCTTGCTTTGAGCCTGAATTGTGAAAAAGGAATCACGAAAGCCAAGAGTAGACCCCTGCTTGACTCCCAAGCCATATGAACCATTACACTCATCTCCCTCCACACCTATCTCACCTGCCATGCAACCAAGAAGGATCAACATTTATATTCTTACAGAAAGATAAAAAGAAACAACTTTTTTTATATTTATTCATGTGCACAGCAGTTAAGTGCTTGTTTAGATCAGACTTCACACTTAGGTTAGTTAAGACTTCACATGTGTTAAATTATAATTCTTTTGCAAGAAAGGTATATTAACAACTAGCTAGATGAGTTATGTGTTTTGTAGGCATTTCTTTCAATCTTTCATTACTACAATAAGTAGCATTTCAATTCTCTCAATTAGGTTAAAGTTCTTCTCTCTCAATTGGTAATCAGACTTCTTCTAATCAATAGAAGGTTGGTTTGAGAAATCCTAGTGGTTCATCACCCCATCTCAACAGTGACAAAGAGTGGACCCATTACATCTATTTGTGTATACAACACTGTCACCTCCAAGTTTGTACAAACCCCAGGTTGATGAAGTAATGTTGGTAGCCCCAAGAGTTGCAGAATCCTTGCTGCAATACTGGTGCTCATTAGTAAGAAAGAGTTGGCATGCAAGATGAAAATTTCCTTGTATGGGTTGAAGTAATCACCAAGGATATGGCATCAAAACTTTGATACATATACATAGGGACTTGGCTTCACAAGGAGAAAAAATGGTTATTGTTTGTATTTTAAGTTAGTTGTTAATTGTCTTATTTATTTGAACTTGTATGTAGATGATATGTTGTTGATTGGGAATAATAGGGAAATTATTCATGATGTGAAAAATCAGTTGTCCAATAAATTCAACATGAAGGATATTCGGGCTACAAATTTAATTTTGGGCATGGAAATTAAAAGAGAACAAGAAAAGAGGAAACTATTGTTAAATCAAAGGGAGTACATCGATATAATATTGCATAGGTTTAATATGAAGGAAAGTAAACCAGTGAAGGTCCCTATTCCTGTAAGAGTAAGGTTATCTACAAATTAATGTCCCAAGACATAGGAAGAGGAATATAACATGCCTTGTGCTCTTGTTGAAGCCTCGAAATGTCGTTGCCTTAACAATGGGGATAACCACCCGATCAGGAACTTGAAAACCGTTCCTTTTCCATTTGGAATAGCGGCTCCGACTAGGGATAATGGGACCAATTTCCCTTTAAGAGTATATAATGGAATTTGAGATGTAATGTAGGTGAAATGGTTCCGATGAATAGAAATACATAAATAAAAACATATATATATATATATTATATATATAGTAATATATATATATAATAATATATATAATATATATATATATATATATATTATATATATATTATATATAATATATATATATATAGTAATATATTACTAGCTATCTATTTCCCAAGATTTAACTTATTTTTATATGTGCGATTGAAAGATTCCCTAATATGCTAAACAATATAGATCATCTAGCAATTCAAGAAGTAAGTACAAGAAATATAATTAATTTGATTAAATAGTTAATCAAATTAATTGTTAATGCATATCACATATAATATTTTGTTGTTTTCACAATGCATTCAAAGATAAAAACTTCATACTCTTCAATAATGAATAAGTATTCAACTGCATATAAGATCATACATAGAAAAATAGTAAAGAACAGGTATAACTATTAATCAAATATAAACACAACAATAACACAAATATAGCAGTACCTGATATATCAGTGGCCTACTCATAAGAATAACAGTCTTAGTTCAACTTTCCTATTAAGAAAATACAAAAGGTACAATAGTGAAACTCTCTTAAGTCTTCTTACAAAAATTCAGTACCCCTTTCTAAAAGACATGAAAGGGTATTTACAATAAAAAGATCAACTGTAAAATAGAAAATACTTGAAATGTTGAGGATTTTCAAACAAACCATCCTTAAAATAAAACTAAAAGACAAAAATAGAGTCTGTTGGAACAAATCATCTAGAATGAGAAGCCTGTTGTTCTTTCATTTGTTCTCTAAGTTCATAAATATCTATCATGGGCTTTAATTCTGGAGGATGTGTTGGGTTTAATCACATATGTCCTACATAAACTGCATCAGAGAGCGGTGGGAGCATATGGGTGGTTGTATTGGTTAAGCACCATAACATAAGCCATTGGCTATGTGGTTTTACCAAGTGTTACCAATAATGTTCAAAAGTTAGCTGAGATAACTTTTTGATGTTATCTGCCTTCGACTTGGACCAATCCTATCAGTGTTTCATTAGCGTTTTGACATTAGGAAACACATCTATAGGGCATTCTTGAATCAAATTAGCATTGAAAAGGTTCTCGTGATTAGTTTCGATGATGTTATTTGTGACGTCCCTTGCACTAAAGATCGTTGTCTTGGCTTGTTTCATTTTCGTATCCCAATCTCGAAAAGGGATTTCCTTCTATGAGTCCTGAATCCTTGGAGGATCGGCTGCTATTCTTTCTGCATTTTCCTGCCAGGAAATATAGTCAAAAATATTTTCTTCAATGTCATTGAAATATGTCCTCAGATTGGACAACTGATTCATCAGTGAATTGCTTGTCTTACATAGATCATTGATTGTTGTTAGCTTCTGGTAGAATACAACCTGTTGTTGAGCTAGAAGAGTATTAAGCTCCCCTGATTCCTTCTTGAAATATTCAAGCTTAGGATTATCCTTGAGTTGATCAATCCTAAGTTGAATTTGTTGCAATTGATCATTTTTTCTTTTGATCTCAGCTTCATGTTGAAGCTTCATCGCATCAAAGATTTTCTATAGTTGATTTACCTATGCTTGACATCCCTCATCAATACTTTGTTTTGCATTGAGTAATGAGTGTTCTAATTGAAGGATCTTTTCATATTTCTCCTTAAATAATTGTTGTACTTCTGAGGCTTTATCCATGGTGGATGTAGCATATGCTCCTACGAACTGCAATAGCCTTGTTAGGTCATTGGTAGGGTCAAATTGTGGATCATTCCAAACAATATCCAATGGTATATTTCCTGGAACTAAGGCTTGGGAATGTTCAGTTATTTTCCTCTTCCTCTGTCTGGTCATGGCAACCCTGTGCTTTGGACTATAAAATACATCTAGAGGAGGGATTTCTTCTATATTGAGCACAACTTTAGATGTAGGGTGAGCCGGAATGATTTCTAGGTCATTAGCGTTCTAAAGACTCAATAGTGAGTGGGACCTTCTATGTAATCTCAGGAGTCTTAAGAGTTTCTTTCGGCAATGAGGTATGTGCTTACCGTGATGCCGTATTAACAATTATATCGAACTTCTCCCATACTTTGTCTAGCTCACTGGTAGACGATGATTCCTCAGTCTGCTACACTTTCTTTAGTTCCTTGATTGATCTTGGGATCTTTTGAAATCTGAGTTGTAACCTGTTTCTGTTGCAAAATTCCCAATATATCCAAGGGGAGATTCTCCAACCTTGAATTCTTGTATTCTATGAACTTGACCAAATCTTCGGGTTTAAGGTGAGCTTTGGCTAACATTTCTACCTAATGATAGTCTTGGGCTATTTCAAACAGGGCATCAAAAACGCCAGGTTCGTGCTAAAATTGCCGAACTTTGACCTGAGCTATTAAATTATGGGCTACCTTTTCTGGATCATATTGCCTGGGCCGAACAATGGGAAATTCATACACATTATATTATCAATTTCAAGCGTTGCATGCCTGAAATTATCTAAAGTAAAAACTCCACAACAAATAGGAAAAGATGACCAAATAGATTTTTTGGCTTCCTTTAGGGATTTGGTTAAGCCATTTCCCACAGTTTGATAAACAACTTCTCGGGCTAGGAGCTTCTCAGGTACATAGAGAGGGAGGACATGAGGGGCAGTTAGTCTTCCATAAATCATAACATAATTGAATGATTCCTCTCCAAACAATTTGCCAATAGTTTTAAGGTCATCCAAAGCTTCTCTTGAAAACCTAGGAGATCTTTCATAAAAAATGACTTGGTACAAGGGTAACATCATTCCATGGAAGATTTTATAAAAATGGGGCTGGTAGTTGGGCTCCTAGAGGATTTTATGTAAATATGGATTGGGGTAGGGTATTGAAGGGTCCATTTCCATTCCATAGATGAAAAGTCAGAGGTGAAAAACACTGCATCCATAATATAATCACTCGTGTAGAAAGGGGGCATGGTCCTAGTAGTAATATTGTGTTTTCTTCAGTAGGCTAGGATTTGGGAGACTAGATTGTTGGAAAGGATAGTGGCCCAATCAATAATATAGGCTTCAAAGGCAACCTCCATTAGGGGAACCCATTTTATTGTGAATTTTTGTGTATTAAGTTGCCCGAACAATCTACACATCATAGTAGCAATGTGACAATGAGGACCAACAAAGGGGGAAGAGAATACATACCCTTTCCTTCATGTTTTTTCTTTCTTGGCTCATGCCTCCATTACCTTATTGAGTCTGACTGAAATTCATATTCTATGGCAAACTTCTAAAGAAACTGCACATTATAGATTTTTTGTGGCTCTGGCAAATGATGCATTCTTCACAAATATTCATCTTTAAATGAACCAATTAGCATCTTTTTCCTCACGGTTATGAAGGTTCTATCTGTGATGTTTAAATTGTCAATAATCCATTTGACAAAATCTATGTATGGCATAATGTTTGGTTGAGCCGCAATTTGATGGAGATGGGAATTGACGACATCTGCCCAGGTGGTTTCTCAAGTTGATATAGTGTCATATGGCATCATGACTTGTCTTGTAACTACTTTGGGTTCTTCTTCTTCAAACAATTTATATATTGCTTCCCAAAAAGAACACCTGGAGTCTGTAATGCATGTCATATCAGAGAACAATGGAGGCATCTCAGTAACCTCTATAGTAGGTGGAACTAGTTGTGGTGGCACCGTTGGTTTCTTGTTCTTCTTAGCAACTCTCAACATTTCACCCAAAATCTGTTTATCAGGAATAGGATGTAACAAAGAGAACGCAAAGAATAAGGAGGAAAACTTAGAATTAGAAACTTAAAGCGAAAATGGTGACTATAACATGAAAACAGAAATTTAACGCAAAATATTGAAACACTAAATGGAATCAATCAAATAATTTTCATTACCAAGAACCATCAATACTGTTATAACTAATCATAAATGAAAAATCGTGGGTTCACACGCTCTTTGTATAGGTCAGTGCCCTATTGGCTCATTTCACATCGCAAGTTTCCTCGGCACACATATTTTCTAATTTGCGAAATATTGCTGATATGTGATGGATTAACCTTTAAGATATGCGTAAAAAGGTTGGTTAAGCGAATTATCACATTGGGAGTTCCCTTGGTAGGAGTCGTCTTGAGTTTTATAATGTGATATAAGTATAGCACGGAAAAAACTACGATGAGTACTTCTTGCGATATCGCAAAAAGTGTTATCGGGAGGTCGAAGTTGTGTTAACAAATGCAAAATGTCAATATAACTTTTGCGATAATTGGCGTAGCTTACTGGTGGGGCCAATTCTGACTTTTGTGTGCGTGGAGGGTTTTCTCTTTATTAAAGTTATATAGGACCTGTCATTAGTTCATTGAATCTCAGGGAAATCACATCGCACTTTCACTTAAAGGCCTACTATGCTTTAACCTATGTGATTGTCGATATGCAATATGTGAAGGGTCCTATCAACTTTTTGCTTAAGATATTTGATTTCCAAATAGATTTTAAGCTTAAGTGCGGATAACATATTTTTTGGATTGGGAATTTATGAACACTATGACATATAAATATTGTATTGTAACTGTAGGTTTTAACTCTATATAGAAATTACCTGCATACAAATTCTACAACACAAAAAATAAACAATGCGAGAGCATAACACATAAAACACATATACATAGAGATTTTCCCTAGGATCCCAAAACTGGGACTACCAGCTTGATTTTTCATTATGTTCCTTTCAATGTTACAATACATATTTATACATGCCGAAGCATCCAATATCATGGATCGAAAACCATCGCGTCCAAAACCATGTGCGAAAAACATGCACAAGACCATAGGTAAGTCTGCCTAACCTAATATAGGGTCCAAAACCAAAATTTTCCAGGGCACTGCCTTGAACCCCATAGAGTGGGGTTATCTGCACCCCTCAAACCCCTTGTGACCCCCCCGCTACGCAATTGGCGCAACGAAGGGGGGCTTCGCCCCCTTTCTAACCCCCTGATTAACTACGTGGGCTAGTCGTGGAAAGAATATAACACAACTCAACATTCTCTCACTTGTTTTTTGCTTTCCACAGGGGCCACAAGAGAGCTTAGTCATTTATTCAGCCCTACAATGCCCATTGTTTCTCTACACCAAGAGAACTTCTCAAAGCTCACAGATTTTTTCAATGCATCTACAGTATTCTTCAAAGTGTCCACCTTTACCAACAACACCTTTTTGTCTTCTATCATATCCCTCACAAAGTGATACTAAACATTAATGTGCTTTGTCTTTGAATGATATATAGGGTTCTTTGCCAAGAAAATTGCACTTTGGCTATCACAGTCTATCCTTATAGCTCCCTGTACTAACCCCATACTTGAACACAATCTCCGCAACCAAACTGCTTCCTTGCTTGCATGAGTGGCTTCCATGTATTCTGCCTTTGTAGTTGATGGTGCCACTACATATTATTTCTTACTCATCCAACTGACTGCACCTCCAAATAGGTTAAAAACATACCCACTTGTAGATCTTCTCTGATCCAGATCTCTAGCCAGTCTGCATCAAAAAATCCATGAATATCCAACACTCTGTCCATCCCGGTCTTCCTTGTTAACACAAACCATAATCACTAATGCCATGCAAATACCTGAAAACTCACTTCACTGCTGTCCAGTGCTCCTTCCTTGGTTTTGACATGAACCTGCTCAATACTCCCACTACATGTGCAATGTCTGGTCTAGTACAGAACATCACATACATCATGCTATTGACTACACTTACATATGGAACACATAACATATCCTCTTCCTCTTCTTGTGTCTTGGGACACTGTTCAGCAGATAACTTTACACCTACAAGAATAGGAACCTTCACCAGTTTACTATCCTGCATATTAAACCTCTACATTATTGTCTCGACATACTTCCTCTGGTTTAACCAGAGCTTTCTCTTTTTCCCGATGTCTTTTAATTTCCATGCCAAAAATATAGTTTGTAGCACCAAGATATTTCATGTCAAATTTGGAGGACAATTGGGTCTTCAAATCCTGGATAATTTCTTTTTCATTTCCAACCAACAATATATCATCCACATACAAGACCAGATAAATAACACGGTCACCAATTAATTTAAAATGCACACAGTGATCTGCATTGCTTCTGGTGAAGCCAAGTCCCCGTATAAATGTATCAAATTTTTGATACCACATCCTTGGTGACTGTTTTAACCCATACAAAGACTTCTTTAACATGCATACCAGTTCTTTCTTACCCTTCACCACAAATCCTTCAGGTTGCTTCATGTAGATCTCCTCTTCTAGATCCAGGTGAAGAAATGTTGTCTTCACATCCATCTGTTCTACCTCAAAATCAAAAGCAACAGCAACAGATAAAAGTAATCTAATAGAAGTTACCTTGGCAACAGGAGAAAAAATATCACCAAAATCAATTCTTGGCACTTGGGAATAACCTTTTGCTACCAACCGAGCTTTATATTTCTCCACATTCCCTTCTGCATTTGTCTTCTTCTTGAACACCCATTTGCTGCCAATGGGTTTCCTTCTAGCCGGCAACTCCACCAGATCCGAAGCCTCATTTCTGTGCAAAGATGCCATTTGATCAACCATGGCCTCTTTCCAGAGTTTTCCATCCTATGAATCCACTGCTTCCTTCACAGTTTTGGGATCATCATTAGTAACAGACAAAGCAAAATTTGAACAGAAAGCAGATGGACTATACCTTTCTGGCTGCGTTCTTTCTCGAACTGATCTTCTCATAGCAGGAGTTTGTGGCTCTTCATATTCTGATTCCTCCTCTGCTACAGAGTCTGATTCTTCCTCCTTTAGTTCAAACTCTATCTCCATAGGTTCCTTTGGTTGGACTTCATGTTTGATAACATCTTTCACCTCTCTAAACACCACATCTCGACTGTACACAAC
>APFE030401843.1:53716-92913 GCA_000404065.3 Pinus taeda | reverse complement strand
CCATCAAAATTGAGTTCTCATCAAAACTGAGACAGACATTGTTTTCTTAGGGAAATATGGGATCTTTGCATTATCAAAGCAGAGCATATTTGGACCTTTGATATCCAATCATGAAATATGAAACCTATTGGTATAGGTATCCAACAGCTCTTATGAGTGTTGCTCAGCCTGCTCCTTCTCCTCCTCCTACATTGATAGGTGAACAGCGGGCTAGCCCTTATGTTAGTGGTAAAGGTCCTCTTCAACAGCCTAACTACCCTTATGTTAGGTACCCTCTACATGGGAGGAAATTTCCGCCATCATCCCCTCCCCCTTTGGCAGGGGACAACCTGTTGTTGGTATACCTCAAATTGGTAACCAGCTTTATTATAGTCCTCCTTATCTTGGGATGGCTTCTAGTGTTTGGCAACCTATTTTTCCCGTTCAACCTGATTCAATGTTGGGTTCATTATTTGTTTCCTGACCTATTTCATATTCATCTCAAGTTCCTATTCCTCAACCTATACCTCGATAAGCTCAAATTCATCTAACTCAACTTGTACAGGTTGTGATCGCATCTCAACCTGTTCCTTCAGTATCTAGTACCTCCCATGTCCCACTTACTCAGCATTTACAAGCTCCTTTTCAATCTCAATCATTTGCACAAGGTATTCCTCAAATTTGAATAGGGCAGACTGTGTACGAAATGACACGGCCTCAATCGAACCCTCTTTACCATGGGATAATGCAAACTCCCATCGAACAAAAGTATAGTGCTTATCAGGGTATTCCTCAAGTTCCTTTTCTAAGACATCAAATCCATGGTTACCCTAGGGTTTGTTAACAAGGTCACTTGTATTCTAGTTATCAGAATCCTCCTTATTCTAGTACCCATGTTCCTTATTACTAGAACCCTCCTTATCCAGGATTGAAAATGCATGTTTCCCAAGCTATTCCTTCATATCAAGGTCATCCTCTGTCGCACCTTAATTGGAAATTTCCTTTTGTGGACACTCTCAAGTTTCCATATTTGACTCGGCTCACCAACGACCCCATCGCTCATTCACTTTGGTGGTCGATTATTCCTACCAAATTTCCTTATAATATACCTAAATTCAATGGGAATCTAGGAGAAGACACCTCGAAGCATGTCATGGTGTATCATCTATGTTGTTCATCAAACTGCCTCAATGATGATTCTATTCAACTTATTTTTTTCCAAAGAATGCTTATGAGTCTGCTACTCAATGGTATATTGATTTCCATAGAGCTTCATTCCATGATTTCAGCTCCTTAACCACAACCTTCCTCATGCACTTCCAATTTCCCATCATATATGAAACTAGAATGGAACTGTTAACCAACTTCAAACAATCTGATTCCACTTACATTTTAGATCACATTCATGAGTGGAGGCATCATCACTGGTTGGTCAAAACCTATGTTCCTGATCCATTGTTGGCATAATCGTTTGCCAAATCTCTGTTGGCACTAATAACAGAATATGTAGACAAAGGTGGAATTGTGACTAAAGAGAAAGTGATTGGTCATGCACAATATTTGGATCTAGTTTATACCAAATCCGGCATGCTTTATGATAAGATATCAAATTCTTCGAGACCTTCAATATTGTTCCTCCTCCACCTGATAAACAATCCCATGTTGTTGATGGAATTATTAGTTCTACCAACTTGCAGATGGCGAGTAAACCATATGGTATTGCTCCACCCTCATCTTCTCAAAACCCTCAATTCCATCCTCCTGCAACTTCTGCTTCCGAGATAAATGTCATTTCATCTTATAAAGGCAAGTCTCAACAACAACCTGGAATAAAGAAGAAAGGAAAAGGTAAGAAAAAGAAAGATCCCTCTCCGCAGGATAGACAGACAAATCGGTCTTCTGATGAGAAATGGAAGCCTCGATATCCTTGCTTGATTTGCAATGAGGAACACTTTACATGTTATTGTCCTCACCACATCGAAGTGGATTAATTTCTTAAGTCCTCCACTTCTCCCGCAGTGTTGACCGACCCATTTCCTAATCAAGAGAGTCATATGGTTGCTTGGGACCCATCTTCCTCTAACACGATTTTGATGCTTTCCTCCTCATATCTGATATCTTATCTTTTGGTAGCTAATCAGAACAAGGATTATGGTAATGTGAATCCAACGAATGGTCAGGCTACTAATCAACATTTCAACCCTCGTGCAAGAGTCACTCATAATTATAACATAGTTGAAGACTTGGATCAATCTCCATCGGCTATGTCGACTCTTGAGGTGTTGCAAAACTACCCCTCCCAAAAGAAGGATTTACTTTTAGCTATCGGATGTGTGGATCCATTGGCTTCCAACCTTGTTGTTTTCTCTCATGGAAACTATACCCCTTGGCTTCTAGCTCAATTAGCATTTATAATCCAAGTACTCATTCATGGTAAGAATATTCACCTTTCTATCATGGATGAGGGATCCTTGACTTGCATTATGTCCATGTCTTGCTAGAATGCAATTGGTTCTCCTCAATTGAGTCAGTATCCTACCACATTGAAATCCTTTGATGGGAGAACATACAAACATTTTGGGATTTTGAACTCCCTAAAAGTTGAATTAGGAGGAAAAACTATGTCCATAGAAGTCAAATTTATTGATGGACCTCTCGATTATAACCTTCTATTGGGACGTACGTGGGTTTATGCCATGGTTGTTGCCGTTTCGACTTAATTTCGTATGATCGCCTCTCCTCAGAAAGGTAGGATTGTAACCATAGACCAACTCACCTTTTTCGCCTATGATTCACGTGTTACTGGAAGTGTCCCTCTTGTAGGGGAAACTCTACATTCATATCAGCATGTTGAAGTTGGATTGTTGAAGGATTCTTCACTTATGGGAACCTTTTCACTCCCTCCTCCTCTCCTTCCCGACAGCTCATCTTCGGTAGCCTATATCAACATGATATCATGTTCTACTATCCTGGTCGATCCATGGATTGTACCAGATGAAACTGACATCTAAGTTTTTGGTGAGCGAATGTCGCTAAGCCCCATTAAGTTAGATTACGAAGCCATTTATGCGGCTTGTGTTGTTTATTCCTTTTATTTTATTAATTGGGTAGACAGATCATTATAGACGATGCGTCATGTGACGAACATCACCATCATTCCTCCTTACCTGATGCCATTGAGGATCATCTCAGTCATGTATATTTACCTAATTTTGTCGAGCCTTGTATGCATCTCATTATCTTTGTTGGTCCTTTTTCAAAATGGGGTATCAACTTTATGACATGTAAGCCTCACTCGGTCGGGGGGCATGGTTATATTATTTTCGCAGTTTATTACTTTACTAAATGGGTTGAGGCAATGCCTACATTTAACAAAACTGGCGAAACATATGCATACTTATTTTTCAACCATGCCATTGCACATTTTGGTGTTCCACAAGCAATAGTTACAGATCACGGAAATAATTTCTGGGATCATATGTTGACCGAACTAACTATTAAGCGGGGACTTTCCCATGAAAGTTCCACTCCCTACTATCCTCAAGCCAATGGACAGGTTGGGGCCATCAAAAAATTTCTTAAGACGATGTTTCAATGCATGGTAGGGGTCCACAAATCAGACTGACATTTGCTTCTTTATGCTGCTCTATGGGCATACTGAACCTCAGTCAGGACTTCTACCAGATTTACACTCTTTTAGTTGGTATATGGTCTAGAAGTTATCCTCCAAATTGAATACAAAATTCCATCATTGAAACTAGCTATCGAGCTTCTTCGTGCCACCTCCATAGAGGAGGATCATCTTTTACATCTAACTCATTTGGATGAAACTCGGTGCGATGTTGCTATAGTTAATGAAACTCATAAAAGACGCATCAAGGCACATTATGACAAAAGTGTCAAGCCTTGTGTCTTCTTAGAAGGAGAACTTGTTCTTTTATATGACCATGAGTTTGATAAATTAGGCTCAAGAAAGTTTCAACACATGTGTTTAGATTCATATATTGTCAAGCGAGTCCTTGCAAAACGGGCCTACGAGTTAGTAAATTTTGATGGAATTCCCCTGTCGCAGCCTAGAAATGAGTTGTACCTCAAAAAATATTATGCTTGATCTCAAGCATAGTTCCACTGTGTACATATTGTCTATAGGTGTGTTGAGTGTGTTTGCAGTGTTTCTTTTTAGAGTTTCACACGGTTTCTGTTGATTCCCTTTTACGTTTGGTTTGCAGATGTGGTATCTCTTGAAACTTTTATCAGTTATGTTGATAGTGATATTCGTGATACTCGGAACTTATCTTTCGTAACATGGGATATCTTTGCTCTCAATAGCGAGTTAGTGAGTCTGCAAGGGATTTGTATTGGTCTTTCCACCAACAACATCATTAAGAATAGCACATTGGTTGAGCTACTGTCTGATGATATTGCACATGGTATCTGTCGTTCAGTAGTCATACTTGACTCACAACTCGTAGTACTACAACTTGCTAGTGTTATTCAGTTAGAAGTTCCACCATCTTACGCATGGTTTTCAGAGTTCACCTTCTAGAAATACATTTCGATTTCATACAATATGAAAACATTTCTAGAAATCTAAACACATTAACAGATGCCCTAGCTAATAATGCTTTAGAGAGACATTTATAACAAATGTAGTTAATTTTCAATTCACATCACAACATATTGAAAGTACAATAGAACCCAAAAATACCATATATATATATATATATATATAGTTTTACAAAACTTGTGTCAGAGACACATATGGCATACATCGCCCATATAAAAAACTACATGAAAATATCTAAGTAGGCAAATCAAAGGTGATCATGATAGAATGACACTATACAAGCCCTCTTGCACAGTAGTCGACCAATATGACTAGGCACTCCTATAGTGTATTACTCAAGTTGCAGTAGAATCTGGTCGATTGTGGTCTCATCAATCTCGTGTGTCAACCCCTCTATGTGGCACTCTACCTCTGATAGGTCCTCTGCTACATCAGGATCTTGTAGTATATCACGTCCTACCGCAGGGACCCGTGCTGACTCTACTACCTGCTCCTATTATCATTCCTCTGCACAACAGAGATATGAAGCACCAATAGGTCGAACTGGTCCTACATCTGCATGAAACATCAATAGTTTAGTCTCGAAAACATGAAAAAAACACAAAAAAAAAATGTAAAACTTCCACAACTTAAAAGTTTAAAATTTCTTACATAAAGCAACCCATTCCTAACCCTCATGAAGCACGAGCTCAGGGTCATCACGGAAATCCATGCCTATGTAAGGATAATCGTTGATCATAATAAACTATCTACGCATCCATCCAAAGAATGTTGATGAGAAGTTAATCACCAACGTCCCTACATGTCGGGACGTGTGATCTATCCACCTCCTCATCCATGGCACCCTCAGATCAATAGGCTCAAGTGTAATCTTCTGAGGTTGAAGTAATGGAACCCACTCTAATGCAAAGGAAACTTAGATTGCACCATATCCAAAGTTCTTTATTTATCCCTCTTTTTCTTTAGACAATTGTTCTTTCATATTGACCAGAACTCCCTCGCTCTAGTTGAAGAGTTTTGGCTCTAGACATTCTGACCCATACTACATGTACGATCTTCTTGCTGCATGTAATGTTGAGCTACCTGCCAATCCTGTGATACTAAATATGATCATTCTCAAAGGTAACTGGGTCACATATTTTATACTAATTTTTCCATCCCGTGTTGGCTGGGCTCGAGGTCTGCAATATGTAGTTATGTAATCTTTTTGAGTTTCTCCACCCCTTCTCCCACCTAGGAGAGAGATGGGGGATCATGGAAAAACCTGTCAAAAAGTAGATATCTTGTACCTTTATCTCGATCAAATGTTCCCCAAACCTAAATGATTGTGCTTGAACATCCCATGAACGAACAAGGTATTTTAACAACTCCATTTGTTGCCTCATATGATGAAGCCAGAAGAATTTTAGTAAACCACATTTTATTAATGCCTAGATGATAGCAGGATCATTTGCTGCATTTAAATCATGTTCCTCATGTTCTCTTTCTCTCCATACGAAAGAAATTTTATGCTATGAACCCCTAAAACAACAACAAGAGATTCAGTAGGATCCTTTTCATGCAAAGAACTTGACAAACTTTGAGGAGAAAGTGTTGAACAAACTTTAGATTTGCGCCCAACACACCCCAGAAGAGAAAACTAGAGCATTTCACCCTTGCCTGTAGTGTATGACTACTTAGGTGCAATGTAATTTTTGACCTTTTGGACCTGAGTTGGTCCTAGGGTGAAATTTTGGAACCCCAAGGCCCTCAAAAACTCATAAATTTTGCATGAAATCACAAAATTGAATCAAAGAAAGAAAGAGAAGGGTTTTAGGTCCTACCTGGAAGTGACGGTACTCGAAATCATCCATTATATTTGCCACAATCAACTACAGAAGATCGAGGGAAAAAGTACTTAAAACTCTCACTTTTGAAGGTAAATGTGAAATGGTAAAGATAAACAGTCATTTTTAGTATATATGTTCATATTTTTCATTATTTTATTCATATTTTAATGTTTTGACCTAGTTGCATTTCATGTTTACTATGAAACATGTATGTTTAATCCTTTATGTGTTGTTTTGATCAGGTTGACAGTTGTTAATGTATTTTTTTGTGCTTTAAACAGGTTATTTTGACCGAAGAGTATACTTTTCTCTCTTTTTCAGGATCTTTAAACCTATGAAAAAGGAACCCCTTGGACTCCTCTTTTAGCTCTTTTCAAACTCCTAAAACACGAAGAGATTGTCGAGCACTTGTATTTTTGAACTCATAAAAGTAAATGAAAAGACGTCTACTTAGTATAAGTTTACCCCTTTTTTGGACTAAGATAGATTAGCTACGAAAAATGAATACCTTAGTCGAACATGGCTAAGAGGTTCTCTTGGGTATTATTTTCTGCCTTTTCGGACCTAAGGGACTACATACAAAAAGGAACATCTGGAGTTTTCTTTTTCACCTCTTTTTAAAACTCTCTAAATATGAAAAACAAATTGATTTTTCACCCTCGCTGGACTCGTAAAAACATCAAACAACGATGCACTCATCGATCATGATGGGATCGAACCACTCCTTCTCTAGGTTCGTTAAATATTCTCAGAGGGATTCATTTGAAGGATGGACATACAGATCAAGCATATGTTATCCTCCTCAAGCTTGTTAAAAATTAAAGAGGTACTAACCAGTATGGTTGGGGAAATTGGGAAAACAGGGTACTCCATTTGTTAATGGCAGCGAGTCACTCTTGAACACGACACTCTTCCACTTCATCTCCATGGATGTTGGCTTGGGTAATATTCTTGTCTTTTAGATTTCATACCATTTTCAGAACCTCCATTTCGGTTTTGGGTCAATGTTACCAACTCCATTCAGTGTCGCCAATGTGTTCAAGAGAAGTCATTCACCTTATATCTGTTACAATACTCTTAAGCCTTCATTCCATGTTTTCCTTTCCTAATCTAGTTCCATATCAGCATCATTTTGTCTCAATCATGATACATGTTTCGTGTCGTTGATGGGGGATACATCAAGCCCTCCTGCAATGGGTCGCTTCCTGTCGACATCAACACATTATTTAGGAAGTTTAATTAGAAACACACATCGATACCTTGGTGCTTGCATACATCAATGGCAAGTGTCCTCGCTCTCAGCGACAAGTTTACATCATTAGCCTTCAACTGGAAGATTTTTTATCGTGCTCGACATCAATTCATTTATTGAGACAATACAGATTGTTATTGAGTACCTTGAGATCCATTAACATCATTGGTGGTTTATCTCGCATCTATTAATGACTTACATCATTGGCCAGTAATCAGATGGTGTCTATCATGTTTGACTTCAACTCAGTGATTCACATGGTTAGACTCATACATTGGTTGGTCGTGTGAATGAGATAGAAGACCCCAGATCTAGTTTCCACCATCCAGGCAAGGATTTCAGGATTATACAGAGATCAGTATGTATGATGGGTATGATCATACTAATAGTCATCCACACATGGGTCCACCATTAGTCATCAGTGGACATGTATTTTGATCATTGTACATGTTATGTTATCTTATGTGTTGAGTATGGGTATGCCTCCCTCAGCAAAATGATGTCATGATGTAAATGTATTGTAAAAAAAGATGATCTCGATGGTTGTTCTTGATCCCGTCTTGTCACAAGGTAAAGCACTTCAGTCATCAGTCATCATCTCTGACTTTGCACTTTAGGGGGAACTTTGTTATAGGCTATTTTTTCTCATCTGATCAATCAACCTCTGAACTAGATCATTCACATCATATTCCCCCTTCACATCATCATTGCACAAATCCCTATGCATGACTCTCTCATTCCCCAGAGTTTTTTTCCCAGAACTACATTATCTGAGCTAGTTTTAGGACCAACACTCCCTAGCCTCTTGCTCGACTACATTCACCTAAAGGTTGCTCCACTGTTGCTTGCATTGATCACCTACAGGTTTCTCCCCTTTGCACCTGCATTAGTTCTAGAAATTCGGAAAAAAGAGAGAGAATCATGAAGCCTCCATTTCCATAAGCTTCTTGGATCTGTTGTAACCATTACCTCAAATAAAAAAATTGAATCCTATCCTATCCTACCTTGGATTTTCCATCCCTTATCCTTAGATCTTATCCTCCCATCAAGAGTGGATCTCAATCCCAAGATTGGTAAAAGGATAAGAACTCCCAACTTACCTCACTCCTCTATATATTTACAACCTTCCATATGTAAGGGGTTGGATATTGGAGAGTGATTCTACCCTTATGTTGTTATTGTGAAAGTTATCTTTTCATGCCTTTAGGGTGATTGGAGGTACACTTTGTGACAAAGGAAGGACAAGCCAACAACTTGGAGGAGCTCTTCTACAAGATCAACATCTATTTATGGTTGCAACTCACTCCATTTATATCAATACAAAGAGTTCTTTGTTTTCCTATATGTGATGTTGTTATTTCATATATTTCAATACCATGTTGATCTATTGAATGAATTATATAGATGATGTTACATAGATCTCATAGTTTCTTGGCTTATGTTGTTTGGTTGTGGAAGTTCTAAATTTGGCAGCTAGAGCTATGATTGGAGCATTCAAGCCAAACAAGGAGGGAAACATATGACATATTCCAAGTAGGTTTAATCCCTTCATCTACTTACTTTAAGGAAAAAATTGGGCCCTTTATCTTTCTGTTGTTCTAGGTTAGCCACCAAACCTAGAGGAGATACTTTTGTTTGCAATCGTAAATCCCGCATAACAGGGTCTCATAATGATTTTTAGAGAATTACCTAAATTATTAGGTGTTAAAAGCCAATTTATAATTAAATATTGATCATGCAGCATGGAAATAACAAATGATAATATTTTGTTTTCATTTATGATCTAATGATTTGTGTTCACTGATTTGCATAGCAGGGCGAACGCTCGCGCCCTAGGTGCACCCGCACGAATGCGGGGCACCTGGACCCCATGGGGGCATCACGTGTTGGCCATGCCTGGTCACCCATGTGATGATTTCGTGGGTCATCCCAACTTGGCATGGGGTGCCCGCACAAAAGAAGTAATATTAGCCCATGACTTCCTGTGACTTGAGGATGGGGCCAACGTTGGAATTTTTTTTTTCAGTTTGTGCTTGTATGCATTGAAACTTGACATGGTTATAGTAGATGCATGCATTGACGATGGGATGGTTTTAATATCAAATATGACTCATAGAAATAATTCAACAATCAAATGACAAAATTATAACATATATAAATGTCAAGGAGATGAAATTATTTATTACTATTTACCAGTTGCGGGCTTATAATGTTCTTCATAGTCCAGAGGTTGAAAAAAATTGTTACCCTTCCATTTGAGAAAACTTCTTACCCTTCATCGTCATATTTTTCATCATCGTCATCATCAACATTGTCGTCATCACCATCATATTTGTACCTGGTGAGTTGGGCGACGGGTGAACAGACGTGATTTATTCCAAGCCTAACATAACCAATTTAACAACTCATATCCATTCACAAACATAAATTATTAATATACCCTTATAATTCATAAACAAATGTAAGCATAAATATAATCAATTAAATAGCCATAAATAATGAACACATCAATTTGGGAGGAAAAGTCACCATAGAAACACTATAAGACTTATCTTATTAATCACAAAATCTTTTTCAATCCATGGTGTTATGTTCATTTATCACAAATTTGTGTTCCTTATTACAAATGATATGTAGATAATGATGATGAATGAATAAATGAATGTATTTCACTAATGCATAATCCTTACTTATATGCGGAGGATAGGTTGATAAAATGAACCTCGACCATTAGATGAGGAACTACTAGACATAGTCAATCACGATCATTCTTTCTATGTTAATTTACCCAAATTTACATTCATTTAAAGTATGGTAGGTTTTATATACCAAACATTAAGTATATATGGCATAGTGTGGACCACATTGTAAGCATGTTAGTAGAAGCTAATAGGTTCACAAAAACAACAATTTTAGTAGAAGAAATGAGATCGTCATATCTACATGCAATATACCCTAATAATGTGATAAAAGGAATCCAAAAAATGCACTCAAATTGAAAGAAATACGTGGCAATGAATATTGCTCAAACATAAGCCCCAATAGCTACATGATCTTTGAGTATGTTGCACATTGTCCAAGCTTCTAGATAGACCTCCAAAAAATTGTGAATGTATTATTTGAATGCTACAATTAACATCTTAGAAAACATTGTAGGGGCATACTTAAGTCCAAAATGCATGCCATTGTCTAAACCCCATTTTGTAGCAAAAGTTGTCTTTATTTCCTTCCTGCAACATTGTCAAGCACCTAAACATTGAATGTGATCAGGAAAGGGGCATGTACAAAAGAACCATTAGACCCTTAACATCCACATAAACGCATGTCATTTCTCTTATTTTCTTATCCATAATTATAATCAGGGTAATCCACTCTTAATCTTCTAGAAAAAAAAATATTTCCATAAATAACATCTTGTCTATTTCATCCTTTAAGTTCTTCCTCATTTAAGACTACATCTTGTAGGACCACTTCTTGATAATTTTGACATTTGGTTCAACTTTATTTTCCTCTCCCCTAACTCTCTTTTGATTCCATTCATCTCTATAAAATCCATGGAAAAATCCCCATATTCTCTAAGCAAGGTTCCAACTTATGAAATGATATTCACATCCTAGTAATCTCCCATTGACACTATGTTGGGCTTCTCTGTAGTACCATATTGTATTTCCTTATCTTTAAGAATGCTTGATAGATTTACTCACCTTTATCATCCCAAAACTGGTGGTGTAACTCCTCACACTATCATATAACCCTATAACATTATCACCTAATCATATAATATATAGTCTATATATAATATATATTATATATTATATAATAGGTTATATAATGTAGCGGTGGAGTAATATTATAACATTAAGAACCAAAAAGGTCGGGTTAACACAAAGCGAGCAAGGCATTTGAGCAAGTCTGAGGGAATTTTTTTAAGTGGGCACGAGGGCAAGGCAATCGAGCAGGGCCTTACGGTGGACTACTATTTCCCTTCTGATGATGATGATATCTTCTTTTCAAGCTTGATACTTCCTATAATATTGTCTGAAATAGAATCTTCCAAGGTGATAAGTCAAGAGGCTCTATTCAAGGTGATAGATTGGTCCTCTTCTTGAGTTTAGATCATAGTTTTGTAGTTGCTCAACACTTACATATAATTTCTCCTTTTTGCTACCTTTAACAATAGGTCTAGTCCCCTGAGATATTTGCAGCATTCTATTGAAAGTTTTTCCCTTTAGGGATTTCAATAGTCCCAAAAGGATGTGAAATTGATCTTCCTTCAAAGTGTCACAACTCGATGGAGTGAGAAGTTCCTATTTGGAAATACTTGTATAAATATCAAAAAATTTGAAGATAATTGTGGTCCTTTAGGGTGACTGAGCTTTGGATCAGACCTTCCAAATGACCCTACAATGCCTCTATATAGTGTGGTCTCATTCCTTCTTAAAAGTAGTTTCCTTGTTGCCTATTAAGACCAACTCTAGTCCATAAAATATGAGTTTAACTAGTAACTTGATCAAATTCAATAATTGCACAAAACCTTATGATTTTCGTATCTTTGAAATGTGTTACAAGACCTTTGAATTTGAACACATATCTTCGATCTTTCTCCAAGTATTCTCGGCCTCATGATGATTCAAACTATCCAGGTTTGTATTTCTTATCAGTTGTATTGAGATCCTTACTGAATTTGAAGATGACATATCTCTTGTGTGTTTGTTGCAGTCATCAAGCCATATAGAATGCTCAATAACATGTCTCTGCCTCACTAGTTCAATTTTGTTTATATATTGAGTAGCCTATGATTGCAACTCTACGATATTAATCTCATACACACATGCCTTTCTTCTCCAATCATGCATATGTTTTTCCAGAGACAATAATAACAAAAGTTCATTATTGTGAAATGATGAATGATCTAATATCCTCTAACACATTTCCTTTGACATCGTTTAGCATCCTCTGATTTGGCATCTTCTAATTGCTCGTAGGTCTAACACTATAATGAATTTTCATATGTAAGAGGTATGGAATTGTAGCTTCTCTGGAATGTAAATGTTCTAGCCTCTAAAATCACTCTATCCCAGGTCTAGCATCCATGAACAATAGACACTAGATACACAACTTTGGCATCCTATGAATTGGAAAGGGATCATACTTGTAGCTACTCTGAATTATGTAATGCAAGATATGTAACGTGCCACTATAATAACTCTAAAGCTACCATTACCATAACTCTAACACTATGTTCCATTGTAATGTTGCCACGGTCATAACATTATCGCTCAGGTATCCCTATCATAACATTGTGATGGCTAGTGCCACGATGGGTGCCAGACTATGTAATGGAGCTTTCCAGGCTGACATACACTCAATCTCCCTTTAAACGTCAATTGCTCATTCAATTTCTCATTTTCTTTTGCATATTCTCATTTCATGTGGAGGCAACACCTCTTCTTTGGTCGTTCTTCATGTGAATCCTCCTGCTTGGAGGCACCATTTTCACTACTATGTATGTTTATTTAATGTTTTTTTTTAATTCAAATTTCTCTTAGGTTCGACTTGTAACTTGTTCTCATGTCCAGTTTACAACTTCTCTGGAGGCACCATGATCTCTCTCTATCTTACTCGGCTTGTTGGGCATAGCATGTTGTTGCCATTTAATGAATATTATTATTGAGAAATTGTAATTTCTGTAAATTACATAGATTTTGCATATAATTCTTTCATATACATTGTAGATAGTAGAGTGTATCTATGACATTTACATTCAAACAAAGAGAAATGTCATAAGCAAGTGTTCGAAGCTTCATTCGGTAGTGATTCTAATTTCTATAGTCACTCTTTGTATCATTTTTGGTAGACTATAAAGTTTTGAGCTATGACATTTCTACTATTATTATAGTCTCTTGTAGGTTGGTGCCTACAAATATTTTTAGTAGAGGGTATTGGTGTCTCCTATAGGCTGGTGCCTACAAATATTGTAGTAGAGGGGATTGGTGTCTCCTATAGGTAGGTGCTTATAATATTGCAATAGAGGGGATTAGTGTCTCATGTAGGTTGGTGCCTACAAATCTTGTAACATGGGGGATTGGTGTCTCTAGTAGGTTGGTGCCTATATACTTTGTAACAGTAAGTTGGTTCCTACAAAGATTTGTTTAAAGAGGTTTTTATTTATATCTTGTGTTCCAAATGTAATATTGTTTGGTTATGGTTCATGAATATTTAAATAAGTAAGAAAATGTCTTATATTGATTTACGCCCCCTCCTCTCAGTATGTGTGAATCCAACATTAAATGAGTGGCTAATTGAATTTCATTCTCAAATGTAATTGAAGTGTCATAGTAAAAAAATTAAGGGTCATTTCATTGGAATATAAATATAATTTGATTGATAGCTTGTAGGCTAGCTAGTGAGTTATGGAAGATTTCAGGTCTCTTAGTGATATGTAAATGGTCATAGATATTCCTTTGGAATGATTTGTCATGAAAGATCTAATGTTATGTTGAAATATTTTATTATACAAATTTATTTCCTTAGATCTCATATTTATAATCACTAGCTTAATGCTCGAATTTATGAAAATAAATGAAGCATGGAAATGAAAGAAAATGCAAATGAAAACACCATCCACATGAATTAAACAATGTATCCTAGGAAACTTGAACATGAGAAACCTAGTTAGAAGGTGAGGCATATGCTCTGTTCTTTTTTCTTCAATTTTGAAAATGTATATACAAAGAAAAGGGCATTCACTGTGGATTTTCCTTCAACGCTATGGCTTGAATAACTACTACATAATCTTCTTCTTGTCCTTTTATACTTTGAAATCTCACTCCTAGATGCTTTGCTTTACAATAGAACAAGTACAATACTAAATCAGTGGAATCCCCTCTCTTCCTCGCATCCCAATGTTTAATATAGCATGATAGCCATCTATAGTTGGGGATTTTACATGTCTCAAACCTCAATTAATGTTAGGTTTTGGACCTTATAGAATCTTCATGAACATTTGAAGTTGTCTAGCCTCACATGTGTGAATAATAGGTGTTGACATGACATCCACTCGATACCATTGTGTTCAACCAGGTGAGTCAATGTGTGGTAGACATAACTTTCATAAATGAGTTCCAACTTAGATGAATTCCATTATTGGAAATTTCTTAGCTTGTAGAACAACGTGAAGGGGCTAGGAGCTATGCTTACAATGTTGTCACTCCAAAAAGTTCTATTTGGTGCCTCAAATTGGCTTTGGAAGTTTTCGTATCCCAAATTTCTAAATTGGGACCTACCACATAAATGGTCATTACAAGATGTTGAAATATGTGACTAGGTTCGGTCTTCATAATGCCATGTGTAACCATGATTTTTATGTACTTGATGTAAAGAAGAAAAAATAAAACTATTTATGTTATGCTTGAGTCATGGGTTTCATGCTTGAGGAACTGTATTTTATAGATGAAGCTCCCATTGTGAGTTATTAGGTTAGGTCATCAAGTTATAAATTCTATTGATTTAATGTCATGTATTGAATACCCATTTGGGCATGTTACCCATTGTAAAAGAGCATTCATTTGAGTCATTAGAAAAGTCAGAACCCTCCAAGACCTTGTCACAAGCACTCCATCAACTCAACCTTCAAAAGAATATGAATATCATTTGAGAAGAGGATGTTGGCCTACACACTTTCTCAAGTCAACCTATTTCATGGGAAAACTTATATATAGAGAGAGGACTCGGACTCACTTGAATATCATTCGATCAAGCATATGAAACAAGAGATAAAGTGTGAGAAACACTAGAGAAATAGCCTACCATCAAGTGAAGAAAGGAGGAGAATAATCCAAAGTAATTTACATATGTTTTTGGGTAAATACCTTTCACACATGTAAGGAAGACTAGTGTCATCTATTGCAAGAGAAGTCGAGGTTATCACAGTGATTTAGAGGTTGAGTTAAGGAAGAAAACAATACATCCATCAAGTCGAATTACATGAGAAGGTCATACTATCCAAGAGAAGGGAATTAAGGGATAAAATTAGTGTTGATCCCTCACACATGTTGCAACTAGGGTTTCTCAAGAGATCGAGAGTTGCAGGTCTAAGCCGATAGGTCGAAATCAAGGAAGGGTAGCTAAGATCTAAGGTGAAGTAGACAGTTTGTCTAGTGTTGACTCAAGGAAGAAGAATTTGTTCAAAGAACCATTGTAACTTCATGTGTGACTTGGTCTTGGAGAGGTTAGTAGGTCAAGGTTCTAGGTATTTAAGTTCGTCAATTGAAGATTCTATAAGAATAAGAATTTGTATGGGTTTTCCTCTCAAGTTGGAGAGGTTTTGGCCCCAACTAATCGCCTACATTTTGTGTCCCTTGTCTCATGTTTATTTATGATTTGGTGGTTGTTTGATGATAGAAAACATTAAAATAATAAAGCAGAAGAAGGAACCTAATAAAATACAAAGCAAAGTTGCATCACAAGCGGTTATCATTTAAAGAGAAATCATCTCATCCCTTTGCCCTAGATTTCTCAACACAAGACATTTTCTCTAATTTGGCCACGCATAAAATACCAAGTTAGGCGACAAATTATCTAATTATCTATTCTAGATCATTGAGTTTCATCACTATGACGCACAATTATAACGATTTAAATTATGTGAAAGCTCATCGTCAACAGGTGATGCAACAACAAATTTCCACATATGTAGGCTAACTTTAAATTTTTTCTAAAGGTCTATTCACTATAATGTGGAGTTTTGGTGAGACCTTCCATTTATCCATAGGTCTTTCTTTCAGCATATATCAAGTGCATGCTAATATTGTTCCTTATGCAGTACTGATTAACTCAAAGGAGTAAATGAAACAACTTTAATAGAGAGGCCTTTCAAAAGAGTATGGTGTGTCAATAAGGGTGAAAATATAACAATGAAGTGTGTTTGCAAGGATTTAAGATAATTTTGGAATCCATGTGCATTATTATAAGTTGAATTTGACCCATACTTACAACTCCCATACCTTTGTTACTGAATTAACTCCATCATACACAAATTTGACTCTAATAGATTGGTCTCTATAGTTCACAAACACATATCATCGATGCACCACTCACTCAACTCTATTCTCTTTAGAATCCTATAAACCTTTATGCATGTTTAGGTTATATGGCACATCAAATATTCTTCCTCAAAAGAATAACTATAAAAAATAAAACCACTAAACAAGATAAAAATGAGGAAGCTAGACTTGTTTTCCTTAGCATCTTAACTTTGTTGAATAAACTTAAAAAATATAGATTGTTTTCTTCATAGGTAACTTATACTGGACTAGACCCAATTACCCAATTGACTAAAATCATACCTACACATGAAAAGACACCCATTGTCATTATTTTGCATTCCACTAACTTTTTTATTTGTTTCAATGCTTTGCACTTTTTTAAGCATAAGAGTTAATTTATTCTAGAGTGTGTTAATAAGTGGACAATTTTTTTGGGATGAATCTATTGTTTTTTCCCTTAAACTAAAGTTTAGCCATGATCTATTCATTTTTTATTAATTGAGTCATCTTAAAATGAGCCAAAATCTTTAAAGATAAAGTTCCATTTTAAAAAAAAAAAAAATCACTTAAATATAATTATTTATTTCAACAAAATTTATTACTATATTTAGGAATAATTTTCGCCACCCAAAATTTTTAAATTTGTCAAAATTTTAAATCTTTTATTATTATTATTATTGTTGTTATTTTCTTAGTTTTACCTCTACCTTATGAAGGTTTTCCAAACCTATTATAATTTCACTTGTGAAACCTATTATAACTCACTTGTTCATCTATGGCAAAGGACAATTGTTTGTTGTTAATAAATATGCATTGACTCATCAACATTATTCAAATAAACCATACCATCCAAAACAATATGTTATGTAAGGAGGTGGATAGTCATTACTGCAAGATGATTTTGGGTCTTGAGTTGCATTAGAGGAAGATAAGATTTTAGCCAAATTAAAACACTTTTAAAATCTTGTTTTGTTATCAAAAAATGGTTTTCAATCTCAATAATATGTCATCACTATTATTCAAGGAAATATGGCCATTTAAATGATGCAATGATATAAGGAGCTAGACTTTTTTATTATGTCTTTAAATCTTTGATTACATTAGAGGAAAATGAATTTCTAAAAAAATTAAAAATTAATTCAAAGTCTTTACTTTTTTTTTGAAAAAAAAAAATAAACAACCATCTTTTTTTTCCATAAGGTGAATAAAAAGAACCAATACATATACCGCTAGATAGAAAATAGCTTTCAGTTCTTTCACATATAATCTAACTAATTTAGATCATTTTTAATAGAAAACCCCTGCAATAGATGTAAAAAATAGTTATGTCCTTCTAGCTATAAAACTTTTACATTAAAAAGTAATTTTCATTGAGACACTAATCCACTTACATATCAATAAAACAACTTGTAAGAAGTTAAACTCCTGTAGAAAATAGTTAATTTTCAAAAATAGATAGAAAATAGCTTTCAGTTCTTTCACATATAATCTAACTAATTTAGATCATTTTTAATAGAAAACCCCTGCAATAGATGTAAAAAATAGTTATGTCCTTCTAGCTATAAAACTTTTACATTAAAAAGTAATTTTCATTGAGACACTAATCCACTTACATATCAATAAAACAACTTGTAAGAAGTTAAACTCCTGTAGAAAATAGTTAATTTTCAAAAATAGATAGATTAGAAAGCTTGCAAGAAACCTCTATCTATGACATTATTGTCCTTACTTCTTCAAACATGATTATAACTTTTGGCTTATTTAATGCTAACTTGGAGAACATGTTAGCTTATCAATTATGTTGGTGACAAATATGTGATGCACGAGCATTTCTTCAAGTCAATATGACTTAGGAGGCCTTACAACATTTACTAAACGAAGTGGGTTCCCTTAATTTAATTTAACTTAACTTAATATAATTAAAGATAGGGATTTGATTTTCTATTTGAAATAGAGATTTATTTAAGAAATGAGGGATTATTCTCTCATCGACATGTAATACACCATTTGAGGAGAGTTATTGAAAGGAGTTAGAAGTTTTAGGATATATTTTATATTTTCCATGTATGGATGATTAGATCCATATCTAGTGGGTCCTAAAAAACCATCCTTGTTATATATAATTGATATTTCTAAATAAAATAGAGGAGAGGGAAAAAAATATGAGATAGCCAAGAGAGGCTAAGGATCGAGAGAGGTCTGAGAGAGAGGAAAGGGCCAATTTATTTGTGTACAAATTTTACAACTGAATATTGTGTGAATAACCTTCATCATGCATGTTTAAATTATCTATATTTGGAACTCGTATTTTTATATTATTGACGTTGCGATCAACACCTTTCAAAATTTTGCCTATGCTTGAATTTTGGAGCCTACTGAGAATCTTGTGATTTGTCGTTCCATGGTCCCTTCATGGTCGATTGATGTTTTAGTCTTGTTCCCAAATTATAATTGCCAAAGTCACTTTCTCACACATGCTCAATCCTTGATAAATTCATACATGCAATTCTTTCTATGCAAGCTTAGATAGGAATTGCGCAACTCCAAAAAGTAAGGCTTGTACAATCTCTAAGAATAATGCTTGCACAAAGTTCAAAATAGTACACTGCGCAGCATATGCTGATAGTCAGTGCACACTCTCCATTGACAGTCTCTCTCAATTCGGTTGCAATTGTACTACTATTCCAGTGATTTTTCTTAGCTGTTGCTTTTGCGCGCCTTTGTTTTTGCAAGTGTCACTTTCACAATTGTCGTTTTTACTTGTTTTCACTTTAAAAAGTGTCATTTTCACTTTATATTCGTTATGGCATGTGTCATTTTCACTTTCTTTAGATTTTGCAAGTGTCGTTTTCACTTTTTTACTATCATAAATGTCACTTTTAACTATTTCAACTCCTACATGTGTCGCAATTTGGCATAATACCAGAGGCAGCTCTAGCACACTCTTATGCATTCATTGATATTATATATCATAAGAACATGTTCTAAACACTCTCTTACAACTTAATGCATTTTCTAGCTGTAATTGACACTTGCTTTACAACTTATATTCTAAGTGTCGCAAAGCTATGTTTTAACTGTTGCACTTAGAAATAAATGTCGCTCTGTTGTCGTTTCAAGGTACACATGATGATTTCAAGTATTGTGCATCTTCTTGGCTTACGTTTAATGGTATACATGTGTGTGGTGCTATTTTGGAACTTGTTTGCATTTCTTGTTCCCTCTTGTTCCATTGTTCCCACACTTAGCCATTTTTGAGCTTCCCCCTATCCTCACACCTTTCCCAATCAGTGGATGAGCACATATCACATTTCTAGTCAATAGTGGTGCATCCCTTACCCTTTGAAAATGTGCATTGTACCATCCTAAGGGCAACCTCTTCCACAAACACACTGCACAATATTGAATTACAATCTCTTGGTCTCTCCCTGCTTATTCTTGAAAACCGCGCCCAAGCTTAAGCCTTGCTTACCTCCATAACGCATGTTGCAGTTCTAGTGGACAATGCAACCTATCATGGATCACTACTGAAGAGAATTGTGCAATACAGTAATCATGCCCTTCCTTCACTGCACATTGTTCAGTCTTAGTCATCAATGTCTTAACCCTTAGCTGCTAAACTTTCCCACTATACAAGAGACTTGCTTCGATCACTCCTCCACTATGCAGTGCACACTTCTAGTTAGTAGTGAGACACCCATGGACCACTGCAACTCATAATTACGCTATGATTTCCCTCCTTCTCTCTTGGGTAGCTGCAATCGCTAGGCCCCTAGTCATTGCATACACATGCTTGACTCTTTATCTTGACCTAGCACATTGCATATTTCTAGTGCATAATGAGGTCCTCCCATAGTCATTATGATGCTCAACTGTGCTATCATTGTCTCCTTCTCCCTTGAGCCCTAAGCACTATGCAATTTCAGTCAGCAAGCTCATCACCCTTGTCTCTTACACTTACTCACTAGGTTGGACCTTAAAAAACCCCTCCTTACAATGAATTGTGCTTTCCTAGTGAGTAATGGTGTCCTCCCTCAACCAATGCTAAGCTCAACTGCGCAATTCTCATCAAACCTTCCTTTCTTAGCCCGTGCACATATTCATCACAGTCAATCTCTTCCATGAGAAACGTAGATGTAGAATAGAAGTTTTATGGACTAATCTTGCCTTTTCATGAGTGAACTTCATCTGCAAGTGTACCATCTCAACATGGCAAGGTGATACTCAACAAAGATGTCAATGAGAGGATACAAGGAAGCACTTGCGAAGAAGAAACACAAAGAAGAACCTTCATTAAGACATGAAGAGATCTTGGACCATGACAAAGTGATGACATCTCATGCTCCCTTGGAAGGTTCCAACTATAATCTAGGCCCTTTCGAGGGTGAAAATGGAGAACAAGAGAAGATCCATATGAAGAAGTTAAAGTCATAGCAACGAAGAGAAGAGCTTGCAATTGCCATATTAACATGAAGTTCCATGTCATCATTGCCAAGTCATGGCTTGTACAAGTGTCATCACAATGTCATATGTGTCAATGTGTCTTGCCACATGATGTGGAATGTAATTATGTATTGACAAAATGTAAACGTGTGGAAGTCCAAGAGTGACATGTGGAATATGAAAAGTCACATGTGGACCAAATAGTCAATAGAAGTTCAAAGGTCACTTAGGAGTCCAAGAGTCATGAGGGTATCTCAAGAGTCATGGGGATGTGAAAGGTCATTCCTCGTGTTATAAATACACCCTCATAACTCAAGCAAAGTGATTTTGGAGTCTTGAACTTTGGAGAGCTAGCATTGGCTTCTCTAACTTGGCATATGAGAGAAGATCATTCTTTTGGAGAAGCAAGAAGTGACTTAATGTTCCATTATTGGAGCTAGTGTCTCAACATTGTAACTGTGTGCTTGGATATTTCACTTAATCATTAGAATTTCATTGAGCTGACACATTTTCATGAATTTATTGTGAATATTGTAAGATTATTCTTTAAATGTTTGCGGTATATGTTATGTTCATATGTAATAAAGAAATTGAACTACTTCATTGGCTTTGGTGCTCGTCTTGTTGAATGTGTGTTGTATTTGCTTTAATGATCATTATGTCTATGTGAACTACTTTACTAGATAACTAATGAATCTTTCCTTGCTCTTGTGTGCCTCTCTTTGGATAGTACTATTATTTTCCTACTAGGGACTCACTCTTGTCTCCCCTCTTGTGAAGGCCTCCTTTTACACATTGCAATTGGTGTTTCATAATGTCAACTTACTTCCTGATTTCAAAGGTTATGTGCACACTTCCTTATGTTATTCATTGCAACTAAGGAAAACCTTTGAGTTATTATGGTCAAATTGATACTCTAGATGGGGCTCCTACTGCAAATGGTGTGAGGTCTAATTGGGACTTCACATCGAGGAGACCCCCTGTATGTTGGCGTTATCCAACACCATCAACATATACTATGTGGATGATTGGGTTATATAATCCAGGCCCTTTCAATTAATGAGCGCAAAAAATGGACTATTTCATAGCAATTAAATTTTTTTCCACTGCTATTAGTCTATCGCGGAAGTGCCAAAGGTAATGAGTGACGAGGTGGTTCTCTCAGCAAACAAACCCGATGGATGAGATATTGCATGATATTTGAAACTTTGTCTATAGTCATCTCCTAACTAGGAAAGTGTCGATGGTTGTCAAAACAAGCACCATCAGATCAAGAGATGTTCGCGGTGAATAGTAGTAATACAAGGGTATTGTCCGTTGATTCAATGCCCGACGACACTAGCGCCTTTTGGCTTCAACCCTCGGTTCTTGCCCATGGTCACATGTTTTAATGTTGTTAAGCCTTGGTGTTAAGGACTGGGATCACACACAATTATGTGTTTATTTATGGTGGTTGCATCGTAGAGTTGGGAATTGTTGAGGGCGTTATTTAACTTTGAAAACTAATCCATTATATCAATTTAATTAGGGATATGGAATTCCTCCACTACGAGATAAAAGTTGATCCAAGGGGTTAAAAAGGAAATTTTTATTTGGGCCACCATGCACGAAGAAAGTGGGATGCCTCAACATCAATATGTCTGAAGGAGATGGGCTGAAACTTAACCTTTAGCTCTTGAATCTTGTCTTGACAAAAAGATAATGAAAGAACCTAGAGTTGAGAACGTCATTTTAACCAATAAATAATTACCTTGGAATCAACAAAGACCTATAATAATGAAAATACTTTTTTGAGTGCAAAGTTCATTAAAACCCATAAAGTCACCATTTTTGTTCTAGCATTTGTACTAGACCCTCCTCCCATTAAAAAAGTGACTATCTATCATTGTTGCTCACAACTATCTGCATGCCTACTCCACATAAATCCAACTGAGTTGTACCATAAAAAAAAACCAACAAGAACCTAGTCTAAAAGTTTAGGAAGGAAAGAGTATCTGACTGCATTGAACCTATATTATCTATGAAATTCCTTAAAGTAACCAACAATTTTCAAGCTAACAATTGATGCATATATGTGTGATTTTTCAAACAGAGAACAATTCCTTTGTCTCTAGATGCATCATATCACAAAAATAGGAAGAGCTCTAAATTTTTAATTGAGAAATACCATTTCGGCAGATTCTTTTGAAAGGTGGAAGCTTTGCATACAAAGGAGACTTTTAAGATCTATATTATATCCTTCCACACAAGTTTGGAGAACTCATAAGAAACAAATAAGTGATTAATAGATTATGTTTGTTTACTGCAAAGGAAAAATAAGCTAGGACCACAACCTCACCACTTAATGTAGTTGTCCCAAGTCAATATCTAGTTTTCAAGGACTAGCCAACCAAAGTGCTTGAGCTTTAAGGGGGCAGAGCATTTCCAAATACACCCAAGCCACCATTTTTCTTGAACAACCACTGAGCAATAAGAAATTGCTTCATATGCTTCTTCAGTTGTTGCTCGACCACTGGATATATTCCAACTCCATACAATTTCATATTTTATTTCTATAAAATAAATACCACAATGTGAAAACCCATTTATATATCTATTCCAATCCTCTACAAACATTCCTTGAAGTACCAAATTACTAGCTTGTAACTAGCCACTGATTGTTCCGTCTGTTGTAAGTTTTTTTATTTGAGACAAAAGTCTAAAACCATTTATGTTTAAAAGAAGAACAATATCTAGGGTAACCTGTAGAATTCGTCTCCTCCAATAAATGGATACAAACCCAGAAATATCTTGTTTCCATCTCCAAACTTCCATGCTAACAATTCTCCAATCAAAGTAAAAGAGTCTACTAAAGCTCTCCAATTGTTTGAAACACATGACTGAAGTTAATAAGGTATCCTAATCGACTCAATAAGAGATAACTTCTTAAAGTAATTGGATATCACAACATCACTCCAAAGACCACCCCTAGTCACCACTCTCCACAAACTCTTCATACATAGAGCTTTCCCAAACGAGAAGATATTTTCAAAGCCCCAACCCCCTAGCTTTTTTGGAAGTGATAAACTCTCCCAACTAGCTAAATGGACTCCTTCATTGGCTTTAATACCATACCATAAGAAGTTGAACATTCTTTGTCTGATTGAGTTTAAGATATACTTGGGAATTTTCGACAGATAGAGCCAATAAACAAGCATATTTCCCAGGATAGATTTGATAAGTGTCATCCTGCCACTAGGAGATAGCCATTTGAAACACCAATTTTCAACTTTCATTTCCACCTTTTTTCAGAAGCCAAAACAAATCTTCATTCAAATAACTATTTGACTTTAGAAAGTAACCCAAATACTTAAAACTCAAATAAATAGAGCCATGTTGGAAAGGTAACAAGGATACTATCTAGGGCAAGGTTTGTTCTTCTAACAAATGAGTTAAGAAGCAGGATTTTTGACCATTGATTTATATTCCAGATGCCTCACAAAAGACAAAAGAACTTCTTTAAAGGTTGACCATTCTTCCAAGGATGTTGTCCCAAATAACAACACATCGTCCATAAATAACAAATGACTTATAAAATTCCTAGCAGACACTGATTCCCCTTTGATCCTGCCACCCCTCCGAGCCTTGCCAATCAATCTGCTCAAGCCTTCCATGACTAATAAAAACAACATAGGTGGTAAAGTACACTGTTGTCTTAAACCCCTATAACTTTTGAAAAAAATGGAAGGAAATCCATTAATAAGAATAACAAGATTACTGAAGATATAGACCCCATTATCTAGTCTTTTACTTCAATGCCTAGGGCAATTTATAAAAGTACAAGTCTCAAGGACACCCAATACACTTTGTTGTAGGTTTTTACTAAGACCACTTTCAGAACTAAAGCTTCTAACTTATTAATTTTAACCGAATGTACACATTCCTTTGAAAATACCACAACATCCAAAATTTGACGATTTGCCAGAAAACTAAATTGTTCCTTTGTAATGCACTCAGCTAGCTTACTCTTGTTTCAATTATCAATCACTTTGGCAATGATTTTGTAGACCAAATTACACAAAGAAATTGGTCTAAAATCATTGAAAGAGAAGGGATTAGAGCATTTGGGTATTAGTGTCATAAAAGTTGCATTGAGGGCCCTAGACACTTTTCCAAGACCACTAGACTCCTTTATAACATCCAACAACTATGGACCAAAGATATAAAAAAACCTTAGATAGAATTCTATAGTCCATCCATCCAGACCTGAAATCTTATATTTAGCAAAGTATTTTAAGATGTCCTCAATTTTTGTCAAGGACACGGGCTTTCCAATACTTTGAGAGTCTTTCATTGGGAAGACATAAGGATAGTTTTGTATAACCTTCAATGGAGCCACAACGTTGTTCAAACTAGAGGCCTTAAAAAGGATAGAGAAGGGGTCCACCATAGCCTTCCCTGGATCCTTTTGTGAAGAGATAACACCACCCAAACCATCTTTTATCTCCCAAATAGAATTAATGTTCCTTCTGTGTCTTGTAAACTTATGGAAAAATAAGGTATTATTGTCTCCTTGAGCAACCCAAATAACCTGACTTTTAAACCTCCAAGTTTCTTCTTCTACTTTTAAGATTCTTGTTTTCCTTTCCTCCAAACATTTTACCTCAACTTTATTTTCTTCTAATAAAACCCCACACACACTATTAGAAAACTTTATATCAATCAACTCTTCAAAGATAATAAGTCATGTTTTAGGGTCAATTTTTTGTTTTTCTCCCACCTAATCGCTTCCCATTTTAATTTTTTAGCTTAACTACTAGCTTGTCTATGGATTATAGTCCCCTCAAATTGATTCAAATTTGACCATTTTTATCTAATCAATACTAAGAAGTCTTCTTCTTCTAACCAAGAGTGGTCAAATTTAAAGGGGAAGTTTTGCCTAGTTCCATCTAGATCTGTATGTCCCTATACTACTAGTATAACACCTTATTGTTGTTAGTACAACCCCCTTAGTATATTCTTGTGCCCATTTAGTCCCCATATTGTTATTATTGTGCCCCATAGAAGCCCATTATTGTTATTATTGTGCCCTTACATTATTATTGTTTATGTCGGCTCTGATTATATTATGACCCTTAGACTCCTATATATAGAAAGGAGGTCTTGTCATTTGTATCATCTAAGAATTGTTCATTTGTGTAATGTAAAGGAGGTTTCCCCCTCGAAGAGGCTTATTTCTAAGGCGTTGATCTGTCTTTTCTATCTTTTTGTGAGTTGGTTTCATAACATTTGGTATCAGAGCTGTGGATTCTTGGGTTTTGTTGCTCCAAACAGGTTATCGTGGCATTTTCGCTATAACGTTTTCGCTACAAAGTTTCAGAAGCTAAAAAAAAACCCATTTGAGAAGAAATCAGTCTAAACCTCGAATCCAAATTTGAGATATTGTCTCGCTATATTTTAGGAGATATGATCTTAGGAAGTTAGGGTTTTTTCAAGCTCTAGAATTTCATCTCAAACATGTGATCGTGGAATTTTCGCTATAATATTTGTTCTACAAAGGTTCAAACTCTAAAATTAAAACCCATTTAAAACAAAATCTTGATGAAGCTTGGGTCTAAATTTCAGATATGGTCTCGCTATATTTTCAGAGATATAATCTGAGACATTTAGGGTTTCTCCAGGCTTCCGAATTACATCCTAAACAGGTGACCTTGGGAAAATCGTCATAACTTTCTCTTTGAGCATCAAATTGAAATTTCGTAAGAAGTTGCAGAAAGAGGACAGACTATAGTTTTCTTTGTATTGGTTTCAGGTCATGAGGTTGAAACAGTGACACATGACACTTCGTACAAGTTTGATCTACTGAAATAGTCTATAATCGGGTCATCATGGGAGATTTGACATAACGCTTCCTTACTGAATCCAATCTTGATCAGACTTTCAGGGTTAGAAAGAGGACTTAGAGGGCTACTACAAGACGAAATTTTAGAACTTGGAGATCTGAATTACAGAATTACAATCGTTTCAAGATCGAGCTCCTAAAATCAAGAAAAAGCAAGATGAGGAAGTTTGATGGCAAGGATCCAGTAAATTGGATACTACAAATGGAGAAATATTTTGATCTACATGGCACACCATTGTTACAAAAGGTACATATTGTATCTAATTATTTAGAACCGGATCAATTTTTATGATATAAAGGGCTTTGTTCTCGTAAACCACTTGTTACGTGGTCAATTTTCACGGAGGAAATGATAACACATTATGAGGATACAAACAACAACACCTTCTTTAGCCTATCGATAAATCTCAAACAAAAGTGTTCAATGGTAGAGAACATTGTGGACTTTCAAAAATTGAATATAAGGGAAAATGATGTTCCAGAGAAGCAAAGGATTGATGTCTCCATAGGGACTTTAAAGGATAACATTCAACATGAGGTTCGTCATTGGGAACATGATTCATTGGAAAGGGTAAGAAAAGTGCAAAGCAAAATTATGGCAACAAGGAAGTATACCCCTCACAACTATAAAGATGGAAGTTTTGTTTCTCTTATCCTTCCACAACCTACAAGGTTGACACCACAACAATTGGAAGAAAAAAGAGCAAAAGGGCTTTGTTACAATTGTGATAAAAAATACACTAAAGATCATAAGTGCGCTGAGAAGAAATTATTTTACATAGATTATGAAGAGGAGGAAGAAAATGATCAAGAAACATCAAAAGAAGAGGATATACACCAGGAACCAACCCCACAGAAAGAAGAAATGAATCCGACCATATCTTGTAAAGCATTGGCAAGAATTACCACTCCTCAAACTCTCAAGATAGAAGGACACATCAAGAAGAAAAAGTTTCAAGAAGTGAAAGATCACATTGGGAAAGGAAATGGATCTGACCATATCTTGTAATGCATTGGCTGGAATTACCACTCCTCAAACTATCAAGATATAAGGACATATCAAGAAGAAAAATGTTCAAGAAGTGAAAGATCACATCGAGCATCAAGAAATGAATCAGACCATATCTTGTAATACATTCGAAGAAATTACCACTCCTTAAACTCTCAAGATAGAAGGACATATCAAGAAGAAAAATATTCAAGCAGTGAAAGATCACATCGAGCATCAACACCAAGTTCTCCAACTTTTAAAGGATAACGCCACTTTGGTGCAGAATCGAATAAAACAATAGGCAGATCAACATCACAGTGAAAGAAGTTTTGATGTAGGCGATTGGGTATTTTTATAGCTACATCTCAAGCAAGCAATTTATGAGAAGGAAATGTTTGCAATATTACATGCACTTAAGAAATGTTGACCTTACCTAATGGGAAGACACTTCAAGGTAAAAATGGATCATGATAGTCTTAAATTCTTTTTAGAACAAAGATTATCTTTAGAAGAACAAAAAAAATTATGACTTTGAAATCATCTACAAAAAAGGGAAGCAAAATGTTGTTGCAGATGCACTCTCTAGAAAGGATCAAGATGTGGAAGCATTGTTTTGTGATATTTCTATTATCCAACCATATTGGATACACGAAGCAAGGGATGAATGGAAAAAGGACGAAGAAGCGTGGCCACTTATTCAAAAGTTGCAGAAGATCCAAGTTCAAACAATATTTCCAGAACTTTACGAGGAAGGAAAAATCATATTGGAACCTGGAGCATTCATAGAAACAAGAACCCGACAACTACGAAATCGATCAATTTCAAAGTATCTCATCAAGTGGAAGAACTTACCTGCTGAAGATTTCACATGGGAGGACAAGAATTTTGTACATAAGCATCAAGAACTACTCAAGCATTGAGGACAACACTTTTTGAAGGAGTGGAGCATGTTAGGTCCCTATACTACTAGTGAAACCCCTTATTGTTATTAGTGCAACCCCCCCTTATTATATTGTTGTGCCCATGTAGTCCCTGTATTGTTATTATTGTGCCATTACATTATTATTGTTAGGTCGGCTTTGATTATATTATGACCCCTTAGACTCCTATATATAGAGAGGAGGTCTTGTCATTTGTATCATCTAAGAACTGTTCATTTGTGTAATGTAAAGGAGGTTGCCCCCTTGAAGAGGCTTATTTCTAAGGCGTTGATCTATCTTTTCTATCTTTTTGTGAGCTGGTTTCATAACAAGATCCATCTAGAGGCATACAGGCATATGAACAAAGATACCCACATTTATCACTAAAGATTTGTATCTACTCATAGACACAACAAGATCTTCAATAACAAGAAATATGCTAATTCTCTTTGCCACTCCAATTGTACCATTCCTCCAAGTAGGAACTAAGGGGAATAATACTACATAAGTCAACCCAACCTCTTGGAAAATATGGGAGAAATAATATGATAAAGGGTCTAACCTAAGGCATGTTCGTTAAACCTCACTAACAGACAAATTAAGATTTAGATTCCCTTCCAAAATCAAATACTTCTCTTTTAAGAGCCCTAACTCATAAAAATCCTCCCATAATTGTTGTCTTCTAGCATATGGCCCATAACAGTTTATCATTTTAAACATCTGGTCCACTCCTCTGAAATGTCCCTCCAGAAGGATCTCTGCATAGGTAATGAATGAGGAGAAAGAGACAATCTTAGGATTCCAAGCAAATAATAAACCTCCAGAAAGGCCCACTAAGTGTATAGAACAACGATCCCATCCAGGAAGCAACTTTAGGGGAACCTCCCTAACTTTATGACCATCCACCATTGTTTCTTGTATAAGAATGACATTTGCTTTGACAATACTGAATAATCTATTTAGGGCTATAATTTTTGGAGCACACCCAATCCCTCTTAAATTGAAGGATAAAATAATCATTTAGACGAGGTTCTAGAAGACCATCCAACTCTAAGGACCCTTTCTTCATCAAAGAAAACAAAAAGAGTAAAGTCATCTGGTGAACACCTAGCAATAGCCATACCAACATTATCTTTAAGTTTTCGTCCCTTACCCATACAATATTTCTGGATGGTAACATTTTATTGAGAGTTTTCCAAATTGTCATTCCCCTTTGAGGGAGTAGAAGTCTCGTAGGGATTTACAAGGATTGTTTAGGAATAAATAGGAAGAGGGGACTTATTCATGAAATATTTAAAGGAAGGTAACAAAGAATCCATTATCAAAACCGAGTTTGACAACTCAACACCTTCACCACAAATAGGGGTGAGTAAGTCACCCCTAGAACCCAACTCCACATGAGGGAACAAAAAGGGTTTCAAGAGGAATCTGTCACCACCCGAACCAACCTTTACATTCTCCTTTAGATGAGAAAAAGTTTCGGGATCATCCATAGAGGTTAACCCTAATTTATTGGGAGGAAATAGACCTAGACAAGCAGGTGACGACATAGGGGTAAAATTAGAATCCCTAACATCAAACCCCACATTATCACCAAGAGTTGCCAAGTTTTCCTTTTCTAAAATGCAAGACTCATCATTCATCCCTCGACAAAAATCCTTCTTCGACAGAAAAGAAACATATCTTGCTTCAACTCTTGGGTGTGGAGCCTGATTATCTTCTGTATTCAAAGGTTTCAGTTGGATGTATACCCCAGGAAGATTGTACACCCCTCAGAGAGGTGTGGGGGGGACTTATCCCCCCCCGCGGGGGTCCGGGGGCCAGCGGTCCCCTGGCAGGTGTTCGGGGGCATCGTCCCCGAAGCTAAAAAGAGATGTAAAATTGCCTTGTAAAAGTCTAGTAATTTCTAGTCAATCTGGGCCATTCATTAGGCAGATGATCTGACGGTAGAAGTTATGTTTAATTTAGAGTTTTTTGCCCTAGAAGGCAACCCCTCATTATATATGAGGAAATTGTATTGCGTCTATGTAGATCTGTATTCTGAGTGAGGAAGAGAGAGGAGATTGAGAGCGAAGAGGGAGTTACAGCGGATCTGCTGTAGGTTGTATCTCTTCAGTTTGCTGGATAATATAATAAAAGAAGAACTAGCTGTTTCTCCATGGATGTAGCCCAAACTGGGTGAACCACGTATCTCTGTGTCTCTCTTGTTTTATGTGTTTTTTGTGTTTATATTTCTGCAATATTTTATGTGTTCCATTGCTCTGTAATATATAATTTTCTAACATCAACATCTATACGGAATTTTAATTCTTCAGAAGATAGACGATTATAGAAATAGGGGAATATAAATTTTAACTTACCTGTGAAGTAATCATCATGTCTCTATTGTATATGAGTTGTCTTTATTACTTGATGTTGTTGTAAGGAAGTGATAAGCTTGCCCTCCTTTCCAAACATTATAATCCTCATCCTCGACAGGAAAAACGTTCAAAGGCTTCATAGAAATAACATGGGAGGGTTTCAAAGGAATCTCAAGAGAATTCCTCCATGGCTACCTCGAAACATCAGAGCAATGGTCCTTTAGATGACCCATTGCTTGACATTGTGTGAAGCAAAAGGGGATTCTCCAATAATCCAATTGCTAAGTAAAAATCTATCATCCTAGCAAATATCCAGTTCACCAAACAAACTAAGGGCCATGTCAAACTCTACTAACACCCACGCCATTGTTTTGTCTGTCAACAAGAGACTTTTATCACCAAAATGCACAAATTTACCCACCTTGTTAACATTGTCCACAAAAAATTTGTGATACCACAGTTCTACAGGGAACCTAGGAAGTAAGAGCCATAGGTGACACACAAATCCATTTTCCTTTAGAGGATTAAAGACAATATGCCACTTACACAAAAAGAGAGAGCCACAGTAAAGATTCCGGGGCTTAGACATGATCTTTTCCATGTCTTCTATATCTAGGAACTGGAAGCATAACAAAGGGTTGACTAACAAGTTAACTTTGGGGCAAAATAGGTTTCCATTGCACATAGATCCATTCCACCCATTCTACCCAGTTAAGAACCTTGAAATTAAGCCAGCCTATGAGAGCTCTAGAGGACAAGCTCTCCATCCTGTCCATATCGACATCCTTCCTCAACACTAATGAGAGCTTCTCCGCCCTCATGGAGTATGTCTTTTGTGCTCTGAAATCATAAGCTTGAAACCCTCTCTTCTTTTGTCACAAAAAGTGTAGTCTATTCAAATCAGTTTTTAGAGATTTATCAGGGGAGGAAACCACCATTTTTTTTGTCAAAGATAATGCCCTAGTTGATCCCACCTTTACCAACATGTTAGCCATGTGTTAGCTCTACAATAAGAGTTCTTGCTACCCTTGGGAACCCTTCAATTTACATGGCGAAAGTAAAGGGTCTACCACCGAGACCAATATCTCAAGAGCCACAAACCAAATCAAAAGAGTTCATATTTCTAGGTCATCATCTGACTTGTTAAGACTAGCCCTAGCCTAAGTCTTGTCCTCTTGTTCCCGTGTTAGAGCATCCTTATATGGCATTGAATCCTATTCAAAAGAAAAGTACAAAAATGATTACATAAAAATGTTATTGCCAACATGAAATCCATATTCCTACAGACCAAACCCATAGACAAAAGCCCTAAACTCTAGCAGGGTTGCCATCCTTGTGCTCCTCCTTCATGTGACATGTACTCTATAATCAAAAGATTATATATATATATATTTTCAGTTCGCTGATACACGAGATAGTTTGAACCTAGAATCTCATGGAACATAACCATTTCATTATGAGGGTGATTGCTAGTTGAGCTACCCCGTGAGCTTAATCAAAAGACATAGTCAATTTCAATATATTTATAAAAAAAGTTAACATATCAAGGTGATTGCTAGTTGAGCTACCCCCGTGGGCTTAATCAAAAGACAATTTCAATTTCAACATTTTATAAAAAATGTTAATATTCCTTATTTTCATTATAAAAACTCCCTTCTATACAATATATTTTTTTCAACAATAGGAAAACTTATCATAACTCAGTTGTCAAATCAACAATGAGCACAACCAATCAACAATAAAGATAACCAATGTAGCTGCTATACATGAATGTAGAGTGACTCATCATCCTTATTCACCATTATACAATGCCGTAGTCTAACGAGTCGGAGGAGTTGCCCGGAAAGTTATGGAAATTTTGGTCATATTTAGAGAAAATCCGGCAAGGATTTTTGCAAATCCAAGTTATAGTTGTTAAACTTCAAAATTTTAGGTGTCCTAGACGTTTTTGATGGCGCTGAATCTATTTCCACCATAAAAAATACGATTCAAACACTGCCTCTACAAGATTTTTTGAATTTTTTTTGCCTGGATTTCGGCCACTCTTTGTTGTCCGGGCAATTCCTCCGCCTCGGTAGACGACTCCTTATACAATTATGTGAAAATATTTTTAATATAAGTTTCCTTTCATGATATCATGAATATCATATATTGTCGAACTAGGCGCCGTAACACTGTTTTTGCTTGACTAAGAGCTCGTCTGCATTTGGCAGGTGTGAAACCCTGCCTCCTTATGGGCCACCAACGAGTTATTCCAAGTGACGTGGTTTTCCTTAAATAATGGTGATGAGTCAACATGCATTAGCGGATAACAATTAGAGATGGCTGTCCTCACTATTGGTGTGACAACCAAGTTATAATTAGTTTTCCTACCTGTGTGGGAAAAAAATCATATATTATCGAGTAGTATCAATCATATATTTTCAAGTAGTATCTACCTTTTACTCGGTGTGTCTTTTTTTCCAAAGCTAATGGATGTTCATGAGAAGGTTGGAAAATGAAAGTGTCTTTTTTTTCAAAGCTAATGAATGTTCATGAGAAGGTTGGAGAATGAAAGTGTCTTTTTTTGCAAAGCTAACGGATGTTCACGAGAAGGTCGGAAAATGAAAGTTACGAAGAAAAATGACGTGGTACGTTCACCATTGGTCAACTCTTTCGTGGAAGCGGAGAAACCATGCGGGGCTGTATATGTCTCAGTTCATTTTCTGTTTTGAAATTGGGTAAATATCAGGTACACTATTTTCACAACAACAAACATGCTGTCAGCTCACGCATTTTGTAGCAGAGATTCCATTGCTTTTGTCCTAAATTATACTTGCGACTCTATGCAAGTTTCCTGGCCCTCGCCCTCCAAACATGAAATCTGCAGGAACTTCAATGGACTTTCTGCAGTTATCCCCTTCAGTTCAATCCATCACGGAGCCTCAAAATATAGCATCAGGGATTTCTCATGTGGGTCTTGGAATACAAGTACAGGTCTAAGAACTCCTTTGAAAACCTGGCGAAAATGCACAAAAAGGTAATATTCCTCACTGCACTCAACAAATTTGGCTAGATTTTATAAACAAAAGCAAAATTTTTAAAATAAATCAGGACTGAATGCTGGTAGTTAATTTAGAGGACGAAAAGTCAAGGAAGTTTAAACAGTAAGAATATCCCGTCACTCATTTTATTGGCATTGTGGGTAGGACTCTGTCCGTAACTTCAGCATTGGGTAGCAATGGCGGGTTTCCTAAAGACTCTCCTGCTAAGGCGTTGAGAAGGATTTTAGAGACTCCAGGACTACACCAAGGCCCCGCTTGTTTTGATGCTCTCAGTGCAAAGCTGGTGGAGAAAGCGGGTTTCCAATTCTGCTTCATGAGTGGTAAGATTCTATACTTTAGAATATAGGAAGAACACCAGTGTGTGTGTACACTTACAGCCCACAATACACCCATGTAATGTAACTGCGATGAAGCCTGGTCTAGTATGTATTATATTTGTTCTTTACTACATTTTTGTAGTTTATCCTTTTGGGTGACATGGTACAAAATGACCGGTCACCTAATTTATTATATTTTGTTTGAGACTTCCTAAAACATGATTTCTCTTGCAATTTGTAATCATGTTGATCTGTTACACGTGTACAACGTTTATAGCGTCAATAATCCTTCTTATGATTGCATACTTGTGCCTTGGTTTACTTGTATGTGAGTATCTTTGGCATTGCTATGATTGAAAATATATCATTTGGTATCAAAGCCGATAGGGCTTTTCAAGAGCTTCACAATTCTGACCTCCTTTGGGATTTTCTTCTTCTCGGAATCCTCCTTTGAGCTCTCTCCAAGCGGTTAGAGTAATTTGCAAATGGGTCGACATTACTAACTACTATAATCAGGACATTGACACACAGGTAACTTATTATTACTTAGGTTGTTCTCTCCATTTTCACATTTCCACATTTTAAAACATTTTTTTTTACCAATTCTTCAACAAATGTGAATTCAGTTTGTGATTGGTGAAACTGTGAGTTCTTGCTTTTGCCATTGTTTTCTGGAATGGAGGTCGTAATTCTGTGATGGATGAGCCCATGACAGTTACGACTTGGGATCAGTCTGTTGAGCCTCTAATAAAACCTTAAGAACCACTTTCAAAACTCACTGTATGTTTGGACATGTTAATTTTTCAATACTAGATCTGATTTAATATTTTCAGCAATTTATTTTATAGCCAGAAATTAAATTCACCCCAACAAATTATTTTTTCTGAAAAATTGTTGAATAGAAAATAAACTAGCATTTAACTTAAATAATTCACAATGGAAATTTAATAGAAAATCAGTCACAAAACACTGCAGAAAATTTCCCAACAAATTCTCCTTCACTTTTCTATTACTCAAGAAAATTAGGGCTCCCCTAATAGGGAAAATGACCCTCAGAGAATACACAGAAATCCATCACAATATAACCTGGATTTTCGGCCCCCTGAAGAATTTGGCCCACTAGAAATTGTGGCTCTGGAAATAACTCTGCGTCCACCTGCAAATTCGACGTCCTTTTCTTCAACCTGTATGGCCCCTTGTGTGCTAGGGAAATTCCTCCTCTTTCCCTTGCGTAAACCTGGCTAGAAAAAACTTGGCCCCTCACAAGTCTTGGCCTCTCCAAATGTCGGCCTCCTCTCTCCACAAACTTGGCCTCGTCAAATCCTTTTCCCGAAATCACCTTGCTGCACACCTTTATCTTCTCTTTAGTCTCTATTGAGAAAATCTTTCTCCCAAGCATAGGTGTCTTTTATAATTTTCATTAAGCCAAATCGCTAATCCTTAATATCCAAAGTGATGGATGGCTAGAATTAAATCTTAACCCGCTTAGATCAACAATGGAGATTAGATCTAATTCACTAAAATGAATTAAATTAAGTTTTCATTAGAAATCTTAGCTTAATAGCTGACATTAATTAATTAATTAATATGCTTTTCCTAAGTTAAACTTATGAAAGAAATCATAGAAGTCATTTGTTCAACATATGCAAGTACCTAAAGAGGCTTTTGGACATCTTTTGCATGCATGACACCTAGCCTATGCAGAAGCGTCTGTTCGAGCTATCAACATCAACAGTCCCTCCTAGCGAGGAAGGTATTTTCCACCACCCCTAGCTTATCTCCATAGAAGACAAACTTTACCTTCACAAGGGTCTTGGTGAGAATATCTGCAACCTGCTCTTTTGTGGAGTTATACTAGAGCTTTAGAGCTCCCCTCTAGACCATCTATGATGAAGTGGTCCTTGATCTCTATGCTTTTGGACTTGTCAAGAAACACTGGATTCTGCTTGAGTTTGATGCAACTCTGATTATCACAGTGAATCACAATGTGATTCAACTCTAGACCAATAATCTTGTGAGTATCTTGCGAAGCCAAATAGCCCCACAACTTGCCAAATTTGGTACCATGTACTCGACCTTTGTTTAACTAAGTGCCACTGAACTTTGATCCTTGTTAAACCATGAAATCACTGTTGATCCCACGCTGAAGTGGCACCTTGAGGTGCTTTTCTGGTCCACTGCACTCCCAACCCAATTTGAGTTCGTGTAGCCCTGCAATTGCAGTCCACCACTCCTGGCATATCTCAGCTCATACTCCACTGTACCTCGCAAGTACCTTAGCACATGCTTTGCTGCCACCCAATGCCCCCTCCTTGGCTCCACCATAAACTACCTTAGGGTATTCACAACAAAGCATATATTTGGTCTAATGTTTACCAAATACATCGAGGAACCTATTAGTTGCCCGTACAAAGTGGGATCCACCGACTCTGACTTTGAAGCATTAAGCTCCCTTAAATTGGTGATCATAGGTGTAGGCATAGGTCTCCAATCCACCATCCCAAATCTCCTTAAGGTATCCTCTTCTTATTTTCCATGTCCCAAGAAAATCTCACTTGTTTGCTGCCACACCTCCAACCCCAAAAAGTAGTGCATCATGTTGATGTCCTTCAACTTGACCTCTATTGCAATATCTCACTTACACATCTCTATGAGCTTCTTTGACCCTGTGAGAAATAGATCATCAACATACAACATAAAGATCAGTGGATCATCTCCAACGAGTGTGTAATACAAGTTGGGATCTACCTCACTCTTGGTGAAGCCTGTTGATTTTCCCACGACACTTCAGAATCAGGTTTATGTCTAAGATCAAGATCACAAACACACTCAAATGCCACAACAAAAGCATTTTGCACAACGAAAAATATACAATAGTGAATCAATCTAGTGAACAAGACAAATTTTCAACCCAGAACTTGTTATATTACAAATATTAATACAATAAATGCAGGGCTTCCATATTAGGGATCATGGCCCTTACAATTAGCCCTAATACAACGAAAACTAGGGCTTGGAGTCAACAACCTATGACTATCAATCTGTCCTTGAACAAAGTGCACTTGACTTACTTGTTGATGTATCGCTCCATAGCCCTTTCAGTCCACGTACCTTGAGCACATCTGGCAGGTCCTTTGCCTCCTCTTCTGCTACTGACAAGACTTCTGCAACTTCAGAATGCTTGCATCTTTAGCCGCTCAATCTACCACTATCAACTATTGAAAATATTAGCGAGAAAAGGGTTCCTTGATTTATGCCTTAATCATAGGAGCCAGAACATGTTCCTTCTTTTGCATGACTCGAATTCCTAAAAATTAGGAGATGCCCTATAAATTAGGACAAGCTCCTATAATTTAGGATCTAGTCCCTAAAAATTAGGACAAGTTAGGTTGCAATTAACTGATGTGTTGGAATTGAAACCCGAGTTCTTGATTTTCTAGTGGGAGTTGATTAAGGAAAACATAAGTGATTGAGTTTCAAGTGGTTGACTTGAAATAGGACGAGTTGCATGAGTAGTTAACTCATGCTAACTCAATCAATCACAAAATCATTCCTTAACTAGAAATTCACTAATTTTAGCCATTCAAATTGCTATAAAGAAGGAGCAAAGGCACATTATTGATCATTGTTTTGGTGAGCACGAGTTGGTGAGACCAAGCAATAGGAAGCACGAGTTTATGTGTGGAGCTTGTGAGAGAACGAGAACGAGCCCAGGTGAGGCTTGTGGGAGTTTGAAGAAGGACAAGTTCCTTGGGTTAGGAAGTAGGGATCAAGGTGCAAGCAAGGGTGTTCCAATTTAGTGTAAACAAAGAGAACATGGTTGTTCTCTAATGAAACTTTATTGTATTGTAAAAGGTTCGTTGTTCAACCTTCTTCAATAGAATTCTCAATAACAAGCACAAGGTTTTCCCAGTTGGGTTCCCTAGACAATTCTGTTTTTGAATTATGTGATTGTGCTTTTATTTCTGTTCCTATTCTGTTGCATCTAGTAGAGAAATTTTGTGTTTATGTGAGAAGAAATTTTATTTCGATTGCTCATATTAGCAGATCAGAATTTCGTGGATTTTCGACATGGTATCAGAGCATGGGACAAAATTAAGATCAACATTCTGGAGTAGCCAAAATATTGACAAGTGGGTAGTCCTCGAAGTCCTCATGTACAGTGATCATTAAAGGATTAATGAGCTGTTAGGATGCATAATTGTGGAGCCCTAATTCAGTGGGTTGCAGGCGACCAAACCATTGTTAAAAGGGCAGATCCAGAAGACCCAATGAGTAGACTTCTTAGTGGAGCCAGAGGCCTGCTAGTGGGGTAGATCAGTGAGCCAAAGTTTAGTGAGACACAAGGAGTTGCGATCATTGATAGTGGCAGATTGTGGAGCTGGAGATGCACACTTTATGAGGGAGTAGAAGTTGCAACGATCAACAGAAGAGGAGCCAAAATACCTGGCAGATGTGTTCAAGATCATCCTTCCACATGACCGACAACCAAAAGAGTTTTAGCCACTTGAAGGAGAAGGACATGTAGTTTCAGATTGAGCTAGGAGATGATGGTCAGTATGCAGCT
>APFE030401843.1:29111-51231 GCA_000404065.3 Pinus taeda | reverse complement strand
GAGCAAAGGATTTGGTTAAGGGAGATCAAAGAAAGTTGAGTCTCCTAGCATTAAGAAGCAGACACCCAAGTACACAGGGTACATGGAACTTATGACTAAAGTGGTGGACTCACAGAGCATGGTGGTAAAGAACATGTCTTCAAAGCAGGTTCCATAGAAGAAAGCAGGGAAGTCTTCTAGTTCATGTTGAAATATGTAACTAGGTTCGGTCTTCATAATGACATATATAATCACGATGTATTTGATGTAAAGAAGAAGAATAAAATTATTTTCGTTATGCTTGAGGCATGGGTTTCATGCTCAAGGAATTTTATTTTGTAGGTCAAGCTCCCATTAAGAGCTTCTAGGTCATTGTCATGTATGAAAGACCCATTTGGGGCATGCTACATATTGTAAAGAAATTTATTTTGAGTCAATGATAGAGTCAAAAGACCCTCCACGACCAAGTCCAAGTGCTACTAGCAAGTCGGCCTTCAAAAGGAACTGTCGGCCTACACAAGAGGACATGTTGGCCTAATTACATGGGTAATAAGCCTATAAAAGGGAGGACTCAACCTCACTTAGAGTTGCATTCGATTAAGCAATGAAGATCAAGTAAAAAGAGCAAAAAAGGTAGATAAAAAGGCTATTGAACAACGAAGAAGGATGTGAAGGAAAATCAAGAAGCTTAGGACTATTTTGGGCCTCCTACACTCACACGTGTGAAGAAAATCAGGGTTCTCATCTATTGCAGGAAAGCCGAGTTGCAGTGTTATCAAAGGAGTCAAGTTCTGGTGCCAAGAAAGACTGTTTGAGGATTGAATTCACTAAAAAGAAGAAGCAGACCTAGTGAATATTAGTTTTTGGTAGCATCGGAAGTGGAGAGGCTAAGGCACATGAGTTCTAAAGAACCTAGAAACCGTTTGGTGAAATTCCACCTGGATTGTATTTTACTAAAATAATTAATATTTTTAATGGGTAGAGAGGCTACGGCACATAGTTCTAAAGAACCCAGAAACCGTTTGGTGAAATTCCACACGGATTGTATTTTATTAAAATAATTAATATTTTTAATGGAGTTCCTAAATCTAAACTTAGGGAAATTAAAATATTAATGGGTATTAATCAAAATATGGGTTAGAATGATCTAGAAGGCGAATCAAGTCATGTCTTAATCTTAGCTGTTGATTAGAGACTTAATCTCAGCGGTTGAAGACTCAACATGAAAAGTATAAAATGGAGGCTTGGGGTTCATTTGGAAACACACACAGAGAGGGAGACTTGATCTAGAGTTCGATTTTTGGGGCTAGGAAGTTGAGAAATTCGAACTAAGTGATCATTCAGTAGTAGAGGGGCAGTGAGAATCTGGGAGAAGGACTTTTCGGAGAATACTGACAGAGAGGCGGAGAGAGCTTGCAGAGAGGCAGCGTAGTAGCTGGGAGAGTTGATGCTGGGCCAGTGTGGGCCATGCAGTCCTGATGCAGAGTCAGAAGGGCCAATGCAGAGCAGAAAAGCTGCTTGTCACGCAGAATCCAAAATTGTCGAGAATAGCCAGAACTGCCGGAACAACTGGGATAGTTGAGACAGAGGGAAAAAGAGGTGACGCAGGGCTGATGCAGAGGTGACACAGGGCCTATGCAGGGCCAACTCATAAATAGCCGGGGTTAGCCAATCTTGTGCCGGATCAGTCGGAATTTTGTCGGGTGAAGTGAGGTAAAACTCACTCAGATTTTCCGCCAGTATTTTTCTTTGTAAAGGATTGCTAGATGAGCATCATAGATTTGTATTCAGATATTTCTCCCGCATAATAATAAACCCTTAGAACCATTGCACTGGTTTTCCTGCATTGGGTTTTTCCAGGGATTATTGTGTCCAAAAATAAGTGTGTCATATGTATCTTGTTCTTTGCTCTGTTTTCTGTTTCATGAGATCAAATATTTAATTAGTGTAGGTTGCAAAAGTAATTTGCTTCAATATTCAAAAGAATAACTTGATGAATGTAATTTAAAAAATTCAAGTAGGTGAAGTATATTCAGATTTGCTGCAGTAGGGGTTCCTTCATGATAGGAATTTTCACATGGCATTAGAGCATTGATTTTGAAACAGGAAGAGCAGATCGAGCATTGAGCAGAGAGGCCAATAGCTGCATTTGGTAGCAATTCGAATCCCCTTGAAGGGATTGCGCAGTCCTTGCCTAGAAAGCAGAGATTCCGAGGAAATCTTCTCTCGACAGAGAGGTATGATTTCTGAATCGTGAGCTTGCAGAGGCAGAGGGAGTGACGCAGAGCCTTAGCGCAGTGCTTGAAGGGCGCAGTTTCTACCGGGCAGAAATTCGCTGGAAAAGAACGAAGACATGTAGAAGGGGAATTTTCTCCTGAGAGAATCTTCCGCCAAAAAGTTTGAATTTCTCACTTGCTGAGCAGTGACTAGATGAGTCAGTTCGACAATTGGGTTAGATTGCATTGCATGGGCTCAGAGATCAGGATAGGTTGGAAGGTGCTTCCAATTATGTCATTATGGAAGACCAAAATCTTAGTTGCTCTGGAGGAATATGATCTCGAGACCTACGTCAATAGTGTTGTAGTTGTTCCTGTTGACAACGATCAAAAGAAGAAGTACAAAGCCGAGTAGGGGAAGGCGAAGAGGCTCATTCTCGATGGAGTTCGAGATCATGTGGTTTCACACTTGCAGGGCAAGGATACAACTCGAGAGATGTGGGAAGCCTTGTCTTCTCTGTATGAAGGCTCTTCTGAACAACGAAAGATGTATTTGGAGCAGAAGTTGTAGCGGACTTTGATGCAAAAAGGAGAAGGGGTGAACCTCTATCTTCAGCGTCTTCAGCACACTAGAGACCAACTTGCTACAGTGGGGTCCACTCCTCAGCCAACCGCGATGCTGAGGATAGCCTTGAATGGAGTCTCAGATGAATGGCAAGTTTTTGTCCAAAGCATATTGGGCAGAGAAAAACTACCTTCATGGGAGGAGATGTGTGCGGATCTTCAACAGGAGGAGTTAAGGAGGGACCTAGTAAAGGTCAACCTCAGTGGCAGCAGTGGGAGTGGCACAAAGACGAAGGAGGAGGAGGAGAACGCAACTCTAGCATCGAAGGGACAACAGAAGCTGAAGCGAAAGAAGGACATTTCGAAGGTGAAATGTTTCAATTGTGGCGAGATGGGCCACTGTGCATCCTAGTGTCCTTTGAAGAAAAAGGACAAGGATGAGAAACATGATCCTAAGGTTGCTTCAACAAAGATTGACGAGGATGAGTTTGCCATGAGTGCCCATGCATCTCTAGGAGGGAGATGGGGCGATATTGAGCTGTAGTTGGGAGGACTACATGTGGGCAGGATCCTTGAGGAGCCACCTCTTGGATCAATTCCTTGCTACGAGAGCCCAAGATTCAACAATAGCGAGATGGACTTAGTGTCAGATGATGCAGTGGAGTGTTAGGAGGACAGATGCAATAACTGGGGACCAGAGACTGATCAGCACAGAGCAAGGTTGACAGCAGTGCAGTTGGCACAGTGCAGGAGTCAGCAACAACGCAGAAGATTCAGAGGGTCAGAATCAATAGCAGTCAGATTCCAAATTTCATTGTATTATGCTGAACACAGTTAAGTTCAGCGAATTTTGGATGTTTTTCAGTTGCTTCTCTCAGCAACTGAGTTGCAGTGTTAGCAGTGACAGTGCTAGCAACATAGTAGATGCAACATTTGAGAGGGAGATGTAGTATAATGCAACAATGGCAATGGCAGTGTCATGGGTAGTAGTACAGTAGCAACAACAACACAGTGTTGGTGGCAGCAACAATGCGGAAAGGAGGTGCTTCAGAAACAGATCAGCATGCAGGTGGACATTGTTGCTAGAGCACTTTCCTCGCTAAGAGGGAGTGTTAGTTTTTTGGTAGCATCAGAAGTGTTCTAGCCTTGAAAAATGGTGGAGAGGCTAAGGCACATGAGTTCTAAAGAACCCAAAAACCGTTTGGTGAAATTCCAGAATTGTATTTTATTAAAATAATTAATATTTTTAATGGAGTTCCTAAGTCTAAACTTAGGGAAATTAAAATATTAATGGGTATTAATCAAAATATGGGTGAGAATGATCTAGAAGGCAGATCATCAAGTCATGTTTTAATCTTAGCCGTTGATTAGAGACTTAATCTCGACCGTTGAAGACTCAACAGGAAAAGTATAAAATGGAGGCTTGGGGTTCATTTGGAAACACACACAGAGAGGGAGAATTGATCTAGAGTTCGATTTCTGGGGCTAGGAAGTTGAGAAATTCGAACTAAGTGATCATTCAACAACAGAGGGGTAGTGAGAATCCGGGAGAAGGACTTTCCGAAGAATACTGACAGAGAGGCGGAGAGAGCTTGCAGAGAGGCAGCGCAGTAGCCTGGAGAGTTGACGCTAGGCCAGTCTGGGCCCACGCAATCCTGATGCAGAGCCAGAAGGTCCAGCGCAGAGTAGAAAAGCTGCTTGTCACGCAGAGTCCAAAACTGTCGGGAACAACCGGAATAGCTGGGATAGTTGACGCAAAGGGCAGAAGAGGTGACGTAGGGCTGATGCAGAGCCTACGCACGACCAACGCAAAAATAGCCGGGGTTAGCCTGTCTTTTGTTGGATCAGTGGAAATTCTGCTGGATGAAGTGAGGTAAAACTCACTCAGATTTTTCGCCAATATTTTTCTCTGTAAAGGATTGCTAGATGAACATCTTAGATTTGTATTCAGATATTTCTCTTGCATAATAATAAACCTTTAGAACTGCTACACCAGTTTTCTGGCATTGGGTTTTTCCGGGGACTATTGTGTCCAAAAATAAGTGTGACCTATGTATCTTGTTCTTTGCTCTGTTTTTTGTTTCATGAGATCAAATATTTAATTAGTGTAGGTTGCATAAGTAATTTGCTTCAATATTCAGAAGAATAACTTGATGAATGTAATTTAAAAAAAATCAAGTAGGCGAAGTAGATTTAGATTTGCTGCAGTAGGGGTTCCTTCGGGGTAGGAATTTTCACAGTGAAGAGAAAAGAAGAAAAGAAAATCTCTCCATTTCCTCTCTCATGTGTGGTCTAGGGTTTCTGAAGCTAGGGCTGAAAAGTTGCAGGTGAGCCGAAGTTGCAACAAGGAAGGTCGAAGGTACACTCCCAAGTGTTAAAGGGACGAAATTGAAGACAAGGAAGAAGTAGCCATCTTTGACCTGACAAAAGTAGCAAGGCTGACTTGGTCTGGGAGGAGCTGTTGGTCAAGGGTCTAGGTCTTGGAATTGGTCAATTGAAGATTCTATAAGAAGAAGAATTCCGTGGGTTTTCCTCTCAAGCTTGGAGAGGTTTGGTCTTGGAATTGGTCAATTGAAGACTCTATAAGAAGAAGAATTCCGTGGGTTTTCCTCTCAAGCTTGGAGTGGTTTTGGCCATGGCTGATTGCCTATATCTTGTGTCATTTGTCTCATTGTTCTTTATGATTTGGTAGTTCCTTAATGAAGAAAACACTAATAATAATCAATTGAAAAGAAGAAGCTAATCTAAAGCAATAAAATCACATCACAAACAATTATCAAGCAAGAGAAATCATTTACACTTGTTGCCCCTAGATTTCTCAACATGGTATCAGAGCTAAGGTAACGAGTCAAGGCAGGGCAGCTTGAAGAAGGACACTCAAGGATCAAAGCACTAAAAGATCATCAAGGACATCAATCATAAAAAAGGATCTCTCATCTCTAAAAGCAGTATAAGGACAAGGATCACATCATCATTTTGAAGGATTCTACAATTGAAGCACTTATTAGTAACCTCACTCCATCATCTCAAAAAGAAGGGAGACCGAAAAGATCAGGTTTAGTTTTCTGGGCTATAATTCCTCTCTCTCGTGGAGAATGTAGGGCATCGAGCACAAAAGTAGCACCAACTTACAGTCAAGTTCTAGAGCCAAAAATTTTGAATCACAATAAATTAAGTTGCAGGCCAAGATCTTGAAGAAAGGAAGTCTGGATTATTTGCACCATTACATGAAGTTAAACCTACAGACCCGAGATTCCGAGTCAAATATAATTATTTTGAGGTCTTCATTCAAAAGCTGAGATTTTTGCAAAAAGGTTGGTAAAGGAAACTCCAAAGGGAAGCATCAATCCAAACTCATTAAGGATCCCAAAAACCTGATCCTCTTCTGGGCATACGTAAACATGATACTCATCTCAGAAAATTCAGATTCGTAGATCATATCTCCCTTCAGTCATACATAAGGTTGATCTCTATAAAGAATTCAATCTTGCTGAAAGCTTGAAGCATAGATCTCTCTACCTCTGTGATAACATAGATCTCATCTTCAAAGATGTATCCTTGTGACACTACTACTCTATTCTACTTACAAAGTTCAAATCCTGTGCTGACCAAGTTCATGTGGCACAGAAGATACAATCACCAATCTCATGTATATTTTCACTGTGAAGATTGAAAGAACTAAGGAAGCAGTCTAAGTCATCAAGTAAATGTTGGAACTTTACTATCACTAGAAACATTGTTATACTTGTAAGCTATAAATTTTGTTAAGTTGTAAGGACATCAATTCAAGGTCAGTGAACAAGGGTTCTGTGGCAATCATATAATTGAATAAAGGAACAAATCTCACACACTCGAAAACATAAAATGGCAACCAAAATTGCAAGTCATTTCGTTGAAGGTAAGTAACCATAAGGTATGTATGGTACATTTTATGCTTTAGAGTTAAAATTATGATTCTAGGGTTTGTTAGAAATTCAGGGAAAGGATGAACCCTAGCATGACATTAAGAGGGAATAGAATCTGATCTAGGCTTTGAACTTTAGAAACCCTAGGATGACCTCATGATTGCATGAAAAACCCTAGAAAGAATTCTTGGCATCATGTTTTGGTATCATATATCATGCTTGGGGTGCTTGTCAATAAATATTGCAGGTACAAGAAGTAAAGATGGATGGGCTGAGCCTTTGTTCTAAGAAACATGATGGAAGAAGGAATTTGTAAAACCATGGATGACTAGATCTCAGCAACATGGAGAGAAGGGTGAAAAAGGCCTCCACCATGACAATCAAGAAGAAAAACATTATGACAGGATGCATCGTTTAAGAAATGACATCATTATTACATACAATTGAAGCTAGAGCTCATAACATCAACATAAGAAGTTTGGAAGATAGCTGAAGTAGAAGTCTATGACAACCATCATTAAAAGTTAGTAGCTCTTGCAAACCTCATTGAAAGCATAAGTAGTACTTATGAGTAGAAGAAAGTCATCTAGTATAAAACTCATCATACATCATTGGAATGGAGCATTTGTAGATGAGGATAATCAAGATCCTTCGTTGGAATCTTCATTTGAAGGTTCATCTCGTAGAAGAAGCGTCTCGCTAAAGAATTCCACCCTGGATGGGATTCATTATTTAGAAGAACGACGGTATGATGACAAAGGAATGCAGCAAGTCAAGATGATTGAAGTACTTTCAATCATGGAAATGGAAGTTGCCGAAGGAAGTCTAGATGACCAAAAGAAGAAAAGAGGTATGTATGCATATGTTTAATAAGATAGGTCATGTTATCATATAGTTGCAACTAACAAGGATAGATACTCCACCTCATGACTAATAGATCTCTTTCATTGGAAGAATACATGAAGGCATGGGTCACATATTGTCTAGATAAAATCCACATAATATGTCCTCATGTAAAATATGAGGTGGTTGACAAAGATAAAGGAACTATGATTGGAAGTTCCTGGAAAACAATATGTGAATAAGGAAAAGAAGTGATCGCGAGAGATGCAACTATGGCAATCAACATCCAATTACTAGAATATTTGACTATGATATCTCCATGGGAAAGATATGAAGTGTGAAATTTCGAAAAACCTCAAATCCTACTGCAACAACTGATTAAGTTTCTTCTCTTTGTTAAATGAGCTAAACAAATTATTTACTGTATTTTACGGTAAATATTGAAACTAATACACTGCAACATTCACAAATAAAATACTGCGGAAGAAAAATAATACTGGAAGAATAGATGCACACACAAATACATAGTTATTTTTGGACCAATGTTCTTGGAAAAACCGATGCAACAACTGAGTGTTTTATTACTATGCAGTAGTAAATTGGAGTACAAAACTATGGATGCTCAAATCTAGCAGTCCATATAGATAAATGACTGACAATAAGTCTAGTGAGAAAAATATCACTCCCACTGGCGATCCAACACTGACCTTGGCTCAAGATGAGCTGCTCTCTGCTGCCTCTACGCACTCCCTGCATCAGTCTACGCAGTACTGCGTCCCACAACTCGGAACTGCTGCTCTCTCGCTATTTGATCAACTGCTGCCTAGAAGATGGACCCTTCTGGTCTTCGGACTCTCTCTCCGGCTTTTGGCACTGAATCACTACTCCCCAGCAAAATATAGATTCCCCTTTGAAGCACTGAGCTGCCTCTGCGTGGCTCTGCGTTGCCTCTTTGTGGCACTCACTGCCTCTCTGCAATGCACTCACCAGAGCTGGAAAATCTTCCTCCAACCTTACTATCCCTGCCCCTCTCTCACTACTTCGAGCTCACTAGCTCTCTCTCCAGCAACTCAACACTGCTACTCTGGAGTTCGATTTGCTATAAATTTGAACTGCTGGTGGCTCAAGTGTTTTCTCCAACCCCCATCGAATTTCTTCTTATAATCTCTCGTTGAGACATCAACGACCAAGATTAAAACATAATCGATGGTTAAGACTAACTAGAACTTAATCCATGTCATCTTCTAGAAGATTCTCAACCTGACTTAATTAATACCCTTTAATTAATCAAATTTCCTAAGTTTAGACTTAGTCCTAAGTTTAGACTTAGGAAACATTAAAAAATGATTAATTATTTTAATTAAGTCGCCTCTAGGTGGAATTTCTAGAAACGATTTCTGGGTTTTGGAGAATACATGTATTTTAGCCACTCGACCAAATTTTGTGGCTAGAACACATGCGATGTAACAAAAAACTAACACTCTCTTAGCGTGGAATGTGTTCTAGCACTGCTACCCACTAAAGCAACACCCTGTCTCTGCACCATCCCCTGTCACGCTGCTGATGTCTGGCTGTTGCTGCCCACCAACTACTACGCAACTCTGATATACGATGCATCTGTGTTGCTGCTGGCTCTGTTGAACTGCAGCCAACACTGCATTTGCATTGCAACTCCCTCTCCATCTGCTGCTGCTGCAATTGCAACATCTACAACTGAAAAGCATCCAAAATACTGAATCAACTGTGATCAGTATGATGCATTTGTCACTCGAGTTCTGATTGTTGCTAGACTCTATGCTGTCACTGAAGCCTCTGCACTGCTACTGACTCTACTCTGTGCCAATTACATTGCTACCAACTTTGCACTGCGATGTCCAGTCTCTGACCGCTACTAGCTACTACATCGGTCACTCTGGCATCTGATTGCACCATTTGCCACAGATCCATCCTGCTACTGCATGCTATAGACTCTCATAGCAAGGAATTGATTCATGAGGTGGATCTCCTCAAGAATCCTACCCATCTGGCACACTGGAGTCTCATACTCCTCCTCTTCCTAGATCTAGTGCCCCATTGTCTCCTTTTGAGCCTTGTTCGACTGGGACCTTTCTTTGCTTTGTAACCTACACTGAACAACTTGTACTTCCTCTGGTACCTGTCTCCGACAACTAGAAGTCGATTTGCTGCCCATATCTGCATTCTAGCTAACTTGCACGACCACCTCTGGCAATCTCGTATGACCATCTCTGCAAAGCTACAAAATCTGCTAAACTCAAAAGCTGGGAAAAATAAACCTTGAAAATTTCCCTGTTTCCCTCTGTTCGGCTGTTGAATCTGCGACTCACACTCCCTTTTGGAGTGAGAAAATCTGCTCACAACAACTGCCAATTTGCAATGGAAAGTTGAACTTCTGAAACTCAAAGTTCCATGAGAGAAAATTTTCCCTTAGTGTGTGCTCTTCTTCCACCCGACGCTAGCTCTGCTCTAGCAAACTGTTGCAAAACCACTGTGTCTAGCTAGAGATTTGCTCTGTGAAAATATTGCGCTGCTCCCTTTGCCTCTGGAATCCTTGATCTGGAGAGATCGTATTTTTCTGTCCCATACTCGGAAAAATCAATTTCTCCTCAAGAATTCGTCCTCTTGGTCAAGGTGACTGTGCTGCCTCTGGGGTTTCGAATTGCTGCCCCTCAATGAATAACGAAACTCCTTCGCTATTGAGCACTCCGACTGCTCATCTGTGTTCTGATACCATGTGAAAATTCGGAAAACCCCGAATCCTATTGCAACAATTGATTAAGTTTCTTCTATTTGTTAAATGAACTGAACAAATTATTTATTGTATTCTACAGTAAATATCGAAACTAATACACTGCAGCCTTCACAAATAAGATACTGTGGAAGAAAAATAATACTGGAAGAATAATTGCACACACACACAAATACATAGTTATTTTTGGACCAATTGTTGACTTTTGTTAGCATCGGATGTGCTCTAGCCATGAAAATTGGTGGAGAGGGTAAGGCACATGAGATCTTCAAGACCCAGAAATCGTTCGGGAAATTCCGCCCGGATGGAGAGATATTAAAATAATAAATATTTTTAATGAGACCCTAAGTCTAAACTTAGGAAAATTAAAACATTAATGTGTATTAATATAATATGGGTGAGAAAGTTCTAAATAACGAGGATCAAACCAAATCTAATCTAGTCGTTGATTAGGGACTTAATCTCGGCCGTTGAATCGTCAACAGGAAAAGTATAAGAGGAGGATTGAGGGTCAGTTGGAGACACACCAAGTTAATTAAGAATTCGATTTTTTGGGCAGGGTTCGCTGAGAAATCGACTAAGTGATCTGTTGCAGCGAGGGGTAGTTCGACAGAAGGACGAGAATACATATCAGAGAGGTAGAGAAAGTGTCGGAGAGACAGCATAGAGCCTTGGAAGGTTGACGCAAGGGCAACCAGGACTGATGCAGAGGCTGAGGAGGCCAGCGCAGGTGACGTAGAGGCGAAGAGGATGACTTAGAGGCAGCAGAGGCTAATGTAGGCAACGCTGAGGGATGTAGAGCTAATGCTGAGTTGAAGAGGCAGCGCTGAGGAATTTTTGTGGGGCAGGCTGGGAGTTGAGAGGCAGATGTAGAGCCGTAGAAGGTGACGCATTCCCTGGATGGTGACACAGTTTTGGAAGGAAGCTTGGAGCAACTTTCGTTGTCTAGCTAAGGAACTCTCGAAGTTGTTGTGGGATCAATCATCTAGTTGCTGATCAGTAGGAATATCTGTCTCCAAAGCGAGGTACTTTTGCCAAGGAAAATCTCTGAAGGGTGAGCCATTTTTGGCACCCTAGTTGTATTCAGAAACTGCATAATAATAAAACCCTGATATCAGCTGCACCGGTTTTCCCGCATTGGGTTTTTCTGGGGACGATTGTCCAAAAATAACGGTGTCCCTTGTGTGATTGTCTCGGTTATTTCAGTTGCTGATCTGTATATGTGTGAATGCTGCATTTGTGTTTATTTCGATATTTATATTGATAAATAACTTGTTAATTGAAAGAACAAGTAGGATATAATAAACTAGATAATGCAGTAGGGATTTCTAATGTGTCAGAGTTAGAAATTTCCACATGGTATCAGAGCATTGCAAATCACAGTAGAACTGAAGATGCCAGCAGGAGAAATCTAAAGAATTTGCAGCAGAAGCAACTGTCCCGAGAGACAACCCTGTTCCAGAGCAGAAGCAGCAAGAGAGGAAGTGATGTAGAGCCTACGTCATCATTTCGAGTTGGGAGGAGGGTGAGCGTAGAGGTAGAGAGGGGCAGATTAGACCTACGCAGTGCCCGGTCATCTTTCTTAGCCAGGAAGGATCAATGATGTGGCCAGGAGGAGCAGGTGTTTGCGGGGATTGTGTAGAGCCTAAAAGGCTCAGTTTCTTCGGTTGTCGGGGCTTGGGGAACTGTGGGCAGATTGTGATTTGAGGAGCTGGTGGGACGCTGTTTTTTGTCGAAGCAGAACAATGTCTAAGGAGGCGGGACAAAGGTAGAGGGAATCACTACCTTGACGAATTTCTAGCCAAGAAATCCAGATCTGAGTTGTAGTTGCAAGGAGGATTGGAGAGGAGCGGTTCGATAGTTGGCCAGAGGTTTTCCAGAAGGGAAATCAGGACTTAGAGGGAGATTTCCAGGAGGGGAGTCGAGACTCAGAGGGAGTCTAGAAGAGGAGATGAAATGGCAGTGAATAGACTAAGGGATATAGGTTGGACGAGGCTTCCAACTTTGTCATTTAGAAGGCCGGGATCTTGGCAATCCTGGATCGACATCGCATCAAGGACTATGCCTTGAAAACCGTGGCTATCCCAGTTGACCCAGCCGAGAACAAGAAATATGAGGATGCAATGGCAAGGGTGAAGCGCATGATCCTAGACGGGGTCAAAGATTACCACATATTGCTGAGAAGAACACAACAAGGAGACGTGGGACACCTTGACCACCTTATACCAGGGATCTTCCGTGTAGCAGAAGATGCTATTGGAGAATCAACTGCGGTCATATTTGAGGCAGAAGAGAGAGCAGATAAATCCATTCCTTCTCAGGTTGCAGGAGATTCACTACCAACTTACTTCCGTGGGGTCTACACTAGATCCAGAATTTATGGTCAGGACTGCCTTGAATGCAGTCTTTGAGGAGTGGGAGACATTTGTCCAAAGTATTTTGGGCAGGGCTGCTCTTCCCGGTTGGGAGGAGATGTGGGCAGCTCTTCGCCAAGAGGAGATCAGGAGGATGACCAAGGCAGGGAGTAGTGGCAAGGGAGGTCGAATCAAGAAAGAGGAGGACGAGGATGCGGCTCTAGCATCTGCGGGACAGCAAGGGAAGAGGAAGAAGAAGGACATCTCCAAGGTTAAGTGCTTCCATTGTGGGGAGCTGGGACATTATGCATCCCAATGTCCTAGGAAGAAAAACAAGGGAGAGGCTTCTGATTCAAAGGCAGCTCCAACTAAGGTTGAGAAAGAGGTCGAGACTGATGATGATTGTGCCATGAGTGCTCATGCACCTCTAGAGAAGAGGTGAAGAGGCATTGAGTTGTAGTCAGGAGGACCATATACTAGGGGAAGGATCCTTGACGTGCCCAAACTCTTGGATCACATACGGCTACGGGAGCCCTTAATGACAGTAGCATGATGACAGGTGTCGGGTGGAGCAGGGTGTGATGGAGCGACAAGGTAGTGCTAGAGTGCAGAAGTCTATAGCAGCACATTGGAGGTTGCAACTGTGCGAGAGGCACAAAAGTGGTTGTAGCACCGTAGTGGCAATAGAGGGAGCACACGATAGCAGAAGAGGTAGCTTTAGCATAACGAGGCTTCCAGATTGACCAAGATGTCAGTGTTTGGGTGAAGTCAGTTACTTACTTCTCGGTAACCGAGTTGTAGTGCAACAGTTGGCAGTGGTAGTGCTATGGGCAACATGATGCAGCGTGTTGAGAGGGAGCTATAGTACAGATGTAGCAATGGCAGTGGCAGTGTCATGGGCAGCAGTACAAGAAGCAACAGTGCAGGAGATGTGAGGCAGTAGGTCAAGCATCAACACAGGTACCGATGTGAAGGATCAGTGTGATGTTTCTGTGGTGAAGCATCACTAGAGCACATTCCTCGCTAAGAGGGAGTGCTGATTTTTGGTAGCATCAGATGTGCTCTAGCCATGAAAATTGGTGGAAAGGCTAAGGCACATGAGATCTTCAAGACCCAAAAATCGTTCGGGGAAATTCAACTCGGATGGAGAGATATTAAAATAATTAATATTTTTAATGAGACCCTAATTCTAAACGTAGAAAAATTAAAATATTAATATATATTATTATAATATGGGTGAGAAAGTTCTAAATAACGAGGATCAAGCCAAATCTAATCTTAACTGTTGATTAGGGACTTAATCTCGGCCGTTGAATTGTTAATAGGAAAAGTATTAAGAGGAGGCTTGAGGGTCAGTTGGAGACACACCAAGTTGATCAAGAATTCGATTTTCTGGGGCAGGGTTTGCTGAGAAATTGAGTTAGTTATCTGTTGCAGAGACAACGCAGAGCTTTGGAAGGCTGACGGAGAGCCAACCAGGACTGATGTAGAGGCTGAGGAGGCCAGCGCAGGTGACGCAGAGGGCCAAGAGGCTGATGTAGAGGCAGTAGAAGCTAACGCAAGCAGCGCTGAGGGCTGTAGAGCTGACGCTGGGCTGAAAAGGCAGCGCTGAGGAATTTTCTTGGGGTACTCTGGGAGCTGAGAGGCAGACACAGAGCCATAGAGGGTGATGCAGTTCCAGAAGGAAGCTTGTAGCAACTTTCGTTGTCTAGCTAAGGAATTGTCGAAGTTGCTGTGGGATCAATCATCCGGTTGCTAATTAGCCCAAATATCTATCTTCGAAGAGAGGTACTTCTGCCAAGGAAAATCTCTGAAGTGTGAGCCATTTCTGGCACCCCAGTTGTATTTAGAAACTACATAATAATAAAACCTTCATATCTGTTGCACCGGTTTTCCCGCATTGGGTTTTTCAGGGGACGATTGTCCAAAAATAACGGTGTCTCTTGTCTGATTGTCTTAATTATTTCAGTTGCTGATCTGTATATGTGTGAAGGCTGCATTTGTGTTTATTTCGGTATTTATATTGATAAATAACTTGTTAATTGAAAGAACAAGTAGGAGATAATAAACCAGATAATGCAGTAGGGATTTATAATGTGTTAAGAGTTAGAAATTTCCACACCAATGTCCCTCGAAAAACCCAACTTGGGAAAATCGGTGCAACAACTGAGGGTTTTATTATTATGCAGTAGTAAATCTGAGTACAAAACTATGGATGCTCAAATCAAGTAGTCCATACAGAGAAATGACTGACAATAAGTCTAGTGAGAAAAATCTCACTCCCACTGGTGATCCGACATTGATCTTGGCTCAAGATGAGTTGCTCTCTGTTGCTTCTGCACAGTCCCTGCGTGAGGCTATGCAGTACTGTGTCCCAAAACTCGGAATTGCTACTCTCTCACTATCTAATTAACTGCTATTTGGAAGATGGACCCTTCTGGCCTCCAAACTCTCTCTTCTGCTTTTGGCACTGAATCACTGCTTCTCCCCAGCAAAACACAGATTCCCCTCTGAAGCACTGCGCTGCCTCTCTGTGGCACTCACTGCATCCCTCCAATGCACTCACCAGAGTTGGAAAATCTTCCTCCGACCTTACTATCCCTGCCCCCCTCTGTCACTGCTTTGAGCTCACTAGCTCTCTCTCTGGCAACTCAGGGCTGCTACTCTAGAGTTCGATCTGCTAGTAAATTCGAACAGTTGGTGGCTCAAGTGTTTTCTCTAACCCCCATCAAATTTCTTCCTATAATTTCTTGTTGAGACATCAACGACCAAGATTAAAACATAATTGATGTCTAAGATTAATTATAACTCAATCCATGTCTTCTTCTAGAAGATTCTCACCATGACTTAATTAATACCCTTTAATTAATCAGGTTTCCTAAATTTAGACTTAGGAAACATTAAAAAAAAGATTAATTATTTTAATTAAGTCGTTTCTAGGTGTAATTTTCAGAAACGATTTCTAGGTTTTGGAGAATATATGTTTTCTAGCCTCTCCACCAAATTTCGTGGCTAGAACACATCCGATGCTAAAAAAACTAACATGAAGGCCTTGGGAAAGAAAGAAGACCCTTGACAAATGAATATCTTGGAGATGTGTCAATATGAATGTAGGATGTTGCAGCAAGCAAATGCCATGTTGAAGGGCCATCACAAAAGAGAGGTGTGGATGTAATCTACAACTAATACTCATGTGGAATGATGGAAGATACCTGAAGGAATCATGATGTGGAAAAGGGAGCTGTATGGGAAAAAGCTAGATATGGTCTAATGGATCACTCTCTGATGAAAGGAAGGATGACATGACTGCCCTGATTCGAGAAAAAAAGTGATGAATGACTGATGCCCTATAAAGAAGTCCCAAAGATGAAGGCTCCGTAATGTTAAAAATGAAATTCATGACATTGAATGGAGGAGCGCTACAAGTAACTGAAGGTCCCATGATCTCCACCAATGAAGAAATAGCTGCTGGAAACAGGTCCCTAGTTAAGAGGGAGCCTGGAAGCAAGTTTTTTTATTAAGAAGAAACTTGGAAGCAATCCCTAAGCTAGAAGGGAGCTTGAACAAGTCACTGGTTAAGAGGGAGCTTAGGTACATTCCTTTTATAGGAATGGGTACATTCCTTAATAGGAATGGGTATATCCTCCCTAGTTGAAAGGGAGAGATAGACACATCATTCTTATCTTCACTTGGGAAGAAAGAATGGAGGATTGGGTAAGCTTTGGCATCCGATACTCTTTGAGGATGTGGTAGGGCATCCAAGATAATAGTAGCTGTAAATGATCGATATTCCTTAAGGACTGGGAATCCAAGATAAGAATAGTCCTGGAAGGACATACCCTGTGAACACCCTGGTGGGGTATGTTCCTTGAGAGACAATGATGAAGGTGTCTATAAATTATTAGTCTCGCCAGCATTGTGCTCTGATCTTGTGGAGAGGTAGAGTTGTTAGTCAAGGCCTTGCTATGTGACAATGTTGGATGATATGATGCTATACAAATGGGTTACCAATCCGACTCTTCTTATGAGAATTCTTCAGATTGAGAATGTCCAAGTACCTTGTATGGATTATGAATACCTCCCTAGTTAAGAGGGAGTGTTGAAATATGTAACTAGGGTCGGTCTTCATAATGACATATGTAATCATTATGTAATTGATGTAAAGAAGAAAAATAAAATTATTTTGTTATGCTTGAGGCATGGGTTTCATGCTCAAGGAATTTTATGTTGTAGGTCAAGCCCCCGTTGAGAGCTTCTAGCTCATTGTCATGTATGAAAGACCCATTTGGGGCATGTTACATATTGTAAAGAAATTTATTTTGAGTCAAAAATAGAGTCAAAAGACCCTCCAAGACCAAGTCCAAGTGCTACTAGCAAGTTGACCTTCAAAAGGAGTTGTCAGCCTACGCAAGAGGATATGTTGGCCTAATTACATGGGTAAATAAAAGGGAGGACTCAACCTCGCTTAGAGGTGCATTCAAATAAGCTGAAGATCAAGTAAAAAGAGTAAAAAAGGAAGATAAAAAGGTTATTGAACAACGAAGAAGGATGTGAAGGAAAATCAAGAAGCTTAGCAATGTTTTGGGCCTCCTACACTCACATGTGCGAAGAAAATCATGGTTCTCATCTATTGCAGGAAAGTCAAGTTGCAGTGCTATCAAAGGAGTCAAGTTCTGGTGCTAAGAAACACTGTTTGAGGATCAAATTCACTAAAAAGAAGACGCAGACCCAACGAAGAGAAAAGAAGAAAAAAAATCTCTCCATTTCCTCTCTCACATGTGATCTAAGGTTTTTGAAGCTAGGAAGTTGCAAAAGTTGCAGGTGAGCCGAAGTTGCAGCAAGGTAGGTCGAAGGTATAGTCCAAGTGTTAAAGGGACGAAATTGAAGACAAGGAAGAAGTAGCCATCTTTGAATTGACAAAAGTAGCAAGGTTGACGTGGTATTGGAGGAGCTGTTGGTCAAGGGTCTAGGTCTTGGAATTGGTCAATTGAAGATTCTATAAGAAGAAGATTTTTGTGGGTAGTCCTCTCAAGCTTGGAGAGGTTTTGGCCTTGGCTGATTGCCTATATCATGTGTCCTTTGTCTCATAGTTCTTTATGATTTGGTCGCTGTTTGATGAAGAAAACACTAATAATAATCAAGTGAAAAGAAGAAGCTAATCTAAAGATGTAAAATCACATCAAAAACAATTATCAAGAAAGAGAAATCATTTACACTTGCTGCCCCTAGATTTCTCAACAATTTAGAGAGAGCAGTTGCAACAACGAAGAACTTGGTAGAGTTGAAGACAAATCCAGGTGGATAAGGTTCATCCAGGAACAACTTCCTCGCGAAGAGGGAGTATTGAAAATATTAACGAGAAAAGGATTCCTTGATTTGTGCTTTAATCATAGGAGCCATAATGAGTTTCTTCTTCTACATGACTCGAGTTCCTAAAAATTAGGAGATTCTTTATAAATTAGGACAGGTTCCTATAATTTAGGAATCAGTCCCTAAAAATTAGGACGAGTTAGGTTGTAGTTAATTGATGTATTGGAATTGAAAGTCAAGTTCTTGATTTTCTACTGTGAGTTGATTGAGGAAAACATAAGTGATTGAGTTTCAAGTGGTTGACTTGAAATAGGACGAGTTGCATGAGCAGTTAATTCATGCTAACTCAATCAATCACAAAATCATTCCTTAATTAGAAATTCACTAAATTTAGCCATCCGAATTGCTAATAAAGAAGGAGCGAAGGCACATTATTGATCATTGTTTTGGTGAGCATGAGTTGGTGAGATCAAGCAATAGGAGGCACGAGTTTGTGCGTGGAGCTTGTGAGAGAAAGAGAACGAGCCTAGGTGAGGCTTGTGGGAGTTTGAAGAAGGACGAGTTCCTTGGGTTAGGATGTAGGGATCAAGGTGCAAGCAAGGGTGTTTCAGTTTAGTGTAAACAGAGAGAACATGGTTGTTCTCTAATGAAACTTTATTGTATTGTAAAAGATCCGTTGTTCAACCTTCTTCAATAGAATTCTCAATAACAAGCATAGGTTTTTCGCAGTTGGGTTCCCTAGACAATTCTGTGTTTTTGAATTGTGTGATTGTGCTTTTATTTCTGTTCCTATTCCGCTGCATCTAGTAGAGAAATTCTGTGTTTATGTGAGAAGAAATTTTATTTTAGATTGCTCATATTAGCAGATCAAAATATCGTGGATTTTCTACATCAACCTCCTGTTGCTCCAAGAGTGACTAATCTTAGGCTCACACAAACGGCCCTCTAGCTACTCTCCTGCTCCTCCAAGATAGTCAACTCATAGGGTCTTCAACTTTGCCCTCTTCTTGTCTCTCTGCTACTCCAAATATGACCAGACTTAGGGCTGAACAATCTGCCCTCTTATCACTGATATTGCCCACTTGCAAACCATTGAACTAGGGCACAATAACCAACCCTTTTATTATTGATTTCTCAACCATGGAACCTCTGAACTAGGGCTCACGATTTTGCCCTCACACAATCCACAACTCTGGCTGATCTAGGGTTTCATACACATCCCACACTTTTGCAATTTCCCTCCTCAAGTTATACAAAACTTAGGATTTCCATAGGCAACCTTCTCAATTGTGATTTGACTCCACAAATCGCCCCACGTAGGCTAACAATTTGCTATCCACAACTTCCATGTGGGACAAACCATCCCCTAGCACTTCTTCTCCATGCAAAACACATCCACATACTCTGTTTCAGACCTCTCTCATATTCAGAAGGATGATGCTGGTTCTGTTTAGAATCTGAGGTCAGATTAGACCTCCTTTTAGATCACGACCTCCCTATAATCCTTTGCATTGACCTAGAAACATTGCGACCTCTCTTAGCAGGATATCCAAGGCTTGTAATAGCCTCCTTCTAGGCTCAACCTTCTCTTAAACTATGCAGAACATAAACCCTTACACATGGGTGATTTTTGGTCCTCCTTAACCCTTCATCGTCGGCTTGAAACAAACAAATAAACATAGAGACTTACCTCAAACCTCATCCTCCCTTCCTGAGCTCAACTCGTCCTTTTCTCATGCTAGAAAATCAAACTTCTGCTCCTCTTCAAGTTCAGCCTCGTCCTGAGGTAATTGGATCTCTTCCTTGACTTGAAATGCTCTTGAGATGGTGCACTTGTGATGTGAGAATTAGCTCAACCTTTGTCTTCTATTTATAGTGTTCATGGTGGGTTTTCATTAGCCACCAAGGGTCATCCCATGTGATCACGCTGACCTAAGCAATTTGCTTAAACACCATAAAATCATAAGACAAAAAATTCTTTCAATCATCCAACGCCACATCATTGAGGCCTTAGGTGCCCCTTAGCCCTTTAAGGGCACCCCACATGCTCTTAATGATCAAACCATCATTTTCTCCATTTGGTTTAGCGCCCACAACTTTGGGTACTGTTGTCGCATAGAATGTTTAGGCACCGCGACAACGACTCAGATCGGGGGTTGTCACACTGATCCCCGATCACTCTGTTTGATTTGTCTCCTAATAGCAGACTAAGGGGGGTAGACCCTATGGAAATGGAAAAATGAAAGGTTAGTTGGGAACCAACCAACTTGGGAGACACAACTAAGCAACCAATACTTGTTTTAGATTACGCAAGATTTTAATGATTCAAAATGATTTCAAGAAAGTGATACCAGTGCCTTGTGGAGTCAGCTATTTTGCAAAGAAAATAAGATTCAAGTAAAGGATGAGAAACTACTGTTGAAAAGACTCGACTGTCTCATGCAAATGCAAAATTTAGAACCATGTGAAATGCAGGGACTTGGTTAATTTTAGTTAAATGAGGGCTTAAAATTATTTCTGAAATATGTTTTAAATGTTACTTAACTTAAAAACTCAGAAAGGTGGTGATCTAAATGTGAAAGCAGGTACTTATACCAGCTCTACAAGATGTAAAATCTGCACAAATAATTACTGAAATGCACAATGGACTGAAATGTAAAATGCTAGAATAAAACACCTTTAAATTCAAAAATTCATTTGTATGAAATACTCAATCAAGATCATTAGATGCATAAGTAAAACTAGATTAGTCTTACTTGCATAAGCTTGTAAAAAACAAATGAACTTCAGAAATTAAACTGAATGTTTTAAATTCAGATCACATTAATAAAATATCAGTCTAGTAATCTGTTCTTACATCAAATGTTAAAACCAACAATATATTCTAAAACAACAGTTCTGTAACCATGCAATATTCAGAAATTTCTATGTATAACAATAGAAAATTTTAAATGAGAATTTGAGAAAGTAGTGACAAGATCTCACAAAACTTATGCAAGGGAAACAAGGTGTGAGTTTCTTCCAAATGCCCACGACTTAAAGAGGAAAATGGGCAGCCCTCTAGTGAACTCAACTTGGCCAAAACAGTGTTGTGAAAATCGCGATTTAATCGCGCGTTTTTCAAAAAATCGCGATTTTTTCCCTTTGGCGATTAAATCGCGCTTTTTAAGGGAAAAAATCGCGGAAAATTTTTTTTGCCCGATTTTTTGAAAAAAGCGCGATTTTTTGAAAAAATCGCGCTTTTTTCGAAAAAAGCGCGATTTTTTCAGTAAAAATCGCGGGGTCGGGCGGCAGCGGGTTTATATGAAAAAAAATTAGAATTTCATTTTGCCCATTTGGACAGCGCGCGGGTTAGGAAGAGCACTGAGCTGGAGAGAGGGTTTGGAGGGCGATTTCGCCGATTCAAAGGGTCTACGCTCACCATTTCGAGAGGAGATCGCCATTTTCACCGTAGAAACGGTATGTAGGTTGATTTTTTTTAGTTTTCATTGTTTCAAAACAATGTTTTTCTATGTTTTTAATTTTTTTGTTGTTGAAAAACTTCATATGGGCACCATTTTTTGTTTGTTTTCATTGTGTTTAAAGAATTGTTTGTATTTCTTCATTGATTTGGGATGGGTAGCTTGGTATGGCTATGGGAACCAATTTTTTGTTTTAACTTTTCATGTTTTTTAAACATTGTTTATGTTTTAAAATTTTTTCATTGTTTTTGGCATTTGCTTGCCATTTGGTTGGGTAACTTGGTTTTGGAATATTGGATTCTATCATTCTAGATATTTGTAAATTGTAATCCTAAATTCATATTTCCTAATCCTTATTAATTTTAATTTTTTCCCATAGGTTTGCAACTTCAAAGTTAGAAAACAAACATGCCAAGGAAATTGGATCCTTTCTGGGATTATGGTGAGCCTGCAACTCCGCTTGATAGACAAAGATTGAATTGCAAGTTGTGTGGAAAGGATATAAAAGGGGGTGTGTATAGGTTGAAGTTTCACCTTGCACGAATCCCTGGACATGATGTGACGCCTTGTCCAAATACAAATGCTGAACTTATCCTACAAGCCACGAGAGCACTGGATGAATTAGAGCAGACTAGAGAGGCCAAAGAAGTGAAAAGGCAACTAAAAAGGTCAGCTGAAGGAAGTGGTGCTGGTTCTACTGCAGCATCAGTGAATCCGATAG